>SJYC01032921.1:0-111263 GCA_006408675.1 Madoqua kirkii | reverse complement strand
GCCCCCACCCCCGCCACCACACACACATACACACTGGAAACAGGTGACCAGGACCCCTTTTGATATTTATTTTGGAACTAGAAAAGTATTGCTACATGAGTCTCTGGATTGCCCTACAATACGAGGCAAGGATTTCAGAATAATTCCAGAAAACAGCTTACAACAGAAAAAGCAAGAAATCACTTGATCTGGCTAAAAGTCAAAAGAGGAACAAAGAGAGCATTTTGAAAGCATGTGCAAGATACTGATAGGTAGATCTAAATCAGTGGAATACAGAAACTGAAAATATGTCTGGCTTTGAATATTAAGTCTAAGCAGTGGAAATCAAACTGTGGTTCCAGACACAGGCCTCTGAAGTAACCTCAGCGATAGCTGGTCAGAACAATAGACAACAAGACTTACCACAGACACACGAGCAAGAATAACAGGAAATCCAAAGGCAGAAACAACAATTCCTGTAGTGAAAAAATAAGCCAGTTCCCGACAGGCACTACTTGTTGCATCGGAGTCATATGTTGCTCGTTTGGCAATGAAATGGGGGATGGGAGAGATGTGTAGAAAATCAGGACAAACAAGGGCCAGTAAACGCTGTTGGTTGGACCCAGGAGAAATCCAAAACGAAAAGTTAGTTACATCGTAATTAAAGATACACTACTGTTTCAAAGTTTACATTATTTTCAATGTTTAGGTCAACAATTATTTATTCAGTTGTCCACATCAGTGCATGAGATGATTATTTTCCAGGAACAGCTGATGATTAAGTAGTGATGATTAAAAATTACTAGTACATTAATATGTAGACAGCTTATACTGTGTTAAGAAACAATGACACAATGTAAAATCTAGAATCTTTATGGTTTTCTGTATTATTGAGCTGTAGTTTCTTTAGGGACAGAATCCTTAGTCATCTTTGCTTTCCATATAGAACATAGCACACTGCCTTGCACGTGTTCATTCAGTAGAAATTATCTGAGTGTGCACAGGTTGGAAACCTTCCAATCTCTTGGAGTAAAACTCAAGATTCCTTGCCCTGGCCTACAAAGCCTCACATGATCTGGCCAACTTCTTCCATTCATTCCGTGCCATCCTCGCTCATTCACTTCATCTGTAACCACATTAGCTTTTCTGTTTCTTAAATCCTCCCTGGGCCTGGAATGCTCTCTCCTGACTCATCGACCGGATAAACTTATTTATCCACAAAGTCTCAGGTTAAGGACAACCTCTTCTATGCAGTCCTCCCTGACTTTACCAGGGAAACGCAGGTTCCCTTTCTCGAAGCTCTCACTGTACTTTGTACACATCTCTTCTGACTGGACTGTCTGCCTGTCTCTCACTCGTAACTAGAACTGCACGCTCCCTGAGGACAGGACTGCGTCTCATCATTCTTGTATCCTCAGCTGGTCCACAGGAAGTCTTCAATAAACTCTCATTAAATGAACACATCAATTTTGAAAAGAGCTTTTCTCTGCACAAATACAACTAACTAAGCGACTAGGTTTGTAATTTGGGCTTCATTTGGAGAAGGCAATGGCACCCCCACTCCAGTACTCTTGCCTGGAAAATCCCATGGACGGAGGAGCCTGGTGGGCTGCAGTCCATGGGGTTGCTAAGAGTTGGACACATCTGAGCGACTTCACTTTCACCTTTCGCTTTCATGCATTGGAGAAGGAAATGGCAACCCACTCCAGTGTTCTTGCCTAGAGAATCCCAGGGATGGGGGAGCCTGGTGGGCTGCCGTCTATGGGGTCGCACAGAGTCAGACACAACTAGAGCGACTTAGCAGTAGCAGCAGCAATTCATTCATTAGAGCTTGGTGCTAAATTGACCAAACTCTCTAACACCCATACTAATAGTGACAAAGACATGCAAAGAATAGTTCTTGCTGAAATAACTTACCCATAATCTTCTAAGGCACATCCCAGCATCAGAAAAGTCAGGCCAATAGCCCCGCTGAAAGATAATGCCACAAGAGCTGGGAAAAATAAAATCAAGAGTTATAGGTTCCAATGGTTACCAGGGACTGGGGGAGGGGGAGAAAAATGGAGGATTCTTCTGGGATGGATGAAACGTCCTGGAATTAGAAAGTAGTAATGGTTGTACAACCTTGTGTATATATTAAAAACCACTTTAAGAATGTTTAGAGTGTAAAGAATCTCACCCTTTAAAAAGCCTAATTTTTGATATGTGAATTATACCTTAATTTTACATTTTTAACAAAAAAAATTGCTTATTTCATTGAAAGAGATTTACTTATTTCATTGGTTGATGTTACATTTGACTAGCAAATGACAGCCTATGTCTGTTACTCTTAAATCTCCGGGTGGAGAAAGAGCTCAAGCCTTTCCAGTACTCAGCCTGTCTAATGTATGAATTCCTTAACACCCATAAAGAGGCCAGCCAGCCAGTTGATACAATACCAGCGAAGGGAAACTCACTATCTCCTGAGGCAGATTACTTCATTCTGACAGTTTTCAGATGCTGAAAACCCTCTTTCCTTAAACTGTACCCCACACTGTCTCCCTGTAATACAAACCCTTTGATCACTGTGCCTCCCCATACCACAGGGCTTCAAGTATTTGAAGATTACGTTCATGTCTTCATAGCAAATTCTTCCCAACTAGTAGCCCCTGAATATCAATGCCCTGCATCTGCTGGACACTTATCTTTGAGGAGGTAGAAATGTGTTTGCTTTGTCCACTGCTGAGTGAGAGAATAACAGAATTGTTTAAAAAATCTTGGGTGCTCTGGGTCACCAGCATGGGTTCATGTTGGTCACTCTGTCACTGACTGGTTGTGTGACTGTGGTAGAAGCTGAACCTCCTTAAACCGGATTATTCAGCTGTAAAATGGGAATAATGATGCCAATTTATTAGGGCGTTTATGGGACTCAAATGAGATAATCTATATAAACTGATTTCAGATGCTGAAAACCCTCTTTCCTTAAACTGTACCCGAAACTGTCTCCCTGTAATATAAACCCTTTGATCATGATCAAAGGCAGGCGCTCAGTAAGCAAATACTGATGTAAGTATATCCTCATTTTAGCAATGGTCTTTGGTAAAGGCAGCAATCACAAGCAGAGGATACTGAATTATCGAAGTACTCCTCTGAAAAAAAATCCATAATACTCAAAATTAGTCATTAGGTAAACCAGTTAACATTTTGATTGCTTCCTTTTACTTTAAGAGGCAATCTGGAGAAACTTTTATAGGAAGATATCTAGGTGATTTTTAAAAACATCTAGGAGTATACAGATGTTAGAGGACAAGGAAGGACTGTCCGTTTTATATATTTTTCCATTTAGTACATGTCACTTTGGTGGGAGGAATGGAATGGACAAAAGTAACTTTTCCCATATTGTTTCACTACAGATGATCTTTTCCTCATTGGTTCTGTCCCCTGCCTGTGCTTAACCACTTGCACCGCTCTGTCCTACAGGAGACCATTCAGAGCTGTGAACCACAGACCTCTTCCTTCTGCTCTGGGACAAGACACCAATCACTCAAAGTTCACAACTGTATCTCCAACTGATGCTCTTTACCTCCTTTTTCTTTTTCAGGAATTGCATCCTTGGCCATCTCTTAAACTTGGAGCTAACCAGAAATGCAAATTCACCTATCACTCCACACTCTTGCTGGGACACTGCATTCAACACAAAGCTCCCTGGTACCACAAGGACCCAGCTACATCTCATGCTGCAGTTTGAAGTAACTCCTAAAAACTTAGCCTGCACCTCCAACTCCAATCTGGACTTCTCTGGGTGTCAACATAGAACTCAACTTCAACATGTGTAAAACTGAAACATCTCCCCTTCTCCTCCCAAACACACACTTCTTCTTTTCTAAGGCTCTATCTTGAAAGACTAACACCAGCCCTACACTCCATTTTCTAGAAAATCAGTAAGTCAGGGTGACTCAATATCCCAGACTTCACTCAAACCCACTGCAAAAGATTAAGTGATTATGTCCCCAGTCCCCAAATTCATATATTAAATTTTAACATCCAGTGAGATGGTGGCAGGAGGTGATTAGATCACAACAGGATTGCTGCTGCTAAGTCACTTCAGTCGTATCCGACTCTGTGCGACCCCAGAGACGGCACCCCAGGATTAGGACCCTTATAACGGGACTCCAAAGAGCTTCCTAACCCCTTCTGTTGTGTGGGGCCACAGCAAAAAGATATCTGTCCAGGAACCAGGAAGCAAGCCTTCACCAGACAACAAATCTGCTGGCACCTTGATTATAGAGATCCCAGCATCTCAAACTAAGAAATAAATGCTATTTAAGCCACCCAGCTTATAGTATTTTTGTCCTAGCAGCCTTAAAGGATTAAGACAACCACCTCTTCTCTCGTGCCCTCAGCTACTTATCATCTGTGTGCAGACCCTTATCGTCGTCTGAGGCCTGCCTTCACCTCATGACTCTTCCCATCTGTCCTCACACAGCAGACAGTGACTTCTCGAATATACAAAGCTGGTATCACCTTCACAGCTGCTTTCACAGCCTATGAGCTGTTCTAGCACTGGAGGGGCACCTCTGCCCCATGTCACATGTTCTCTCCATTAGAATAAACTCTGCCCTCACCCCAGTCCTTTGCCAGGTGAAGTCTTATGGATCCTTTTAGATTCAGAGCACGGAATGCCTCTTTTGGGAGACTGGTCCTCTTCTTCCCTGGCACAGGGTTTGGTAATGCCATCTGTATTAGTTTCCTAGGCCTGCTATTAAAAATGTATCACAAACTGGGTAGCTCAGAAGAACAGAAATTTACTCTCTCATATCTAGAGAGACATCTGCTCCCTCTGAAACCTCTAAGAGAAGACTCCTTCCTTGCCTCTTTTTAACTACTGGCAGTTGCCTGCCACGCCTGGTCCTCTCCAGCTCACAGGTGCATCATTCCAAGCTCTGCCTGTCCTCCTATGGTGTTCTCCCTATATTTATCCATGTCTAAATTCCCCTTTTCTTACAAGGACACTAGTCCTTGGGTTAGAGTCCAACTAATCCGATATCATCCTAACTTGATTATATCTGCAAAGACCCTATTTCCAAATAAGGTCAAATTCACAGACACTGGGGAGCTGGAACTTGAATGTATTTAATTGGGGGATACAGTGAGCCTGCAATACCATCTTGGTCCTCACACTGTATCTGAGCACACCTTAAACATTTAAACAGTAACACAATTATTTCCAGCCCTGTCAACACAATAACCGCTCATCTAACCTTTTATCCCAAGCCTCAGGCACACAGCAGTCCTTCTTCAAAAGTTAAATTATCTGGAAAAAGCTTCCTTAGTCCTTTTCCATTTCATAATCTCTCTCTTTTTTTTTTTAACTACAATGCAATTTCTAACACATTCATACATAAACATTATTATTTGATAGTTTCTGGACATGACTAAACAAAGCGTAGTGGTGCTACTTCTTATTGGTTTTCTGCACTGGCTTCAAATAGAATATTACAAAATGTACACTGTCCGAGTAAATCATGTTTACTAAATTAATGCCAATCATAAAAGTCCGCCAGAAATAATTTTAAAATATGTCTGCTAACAGTTTACACACTCAGATAAATTTCATAGCAAACACATACATGTGTTCAAATATACCCATATACATGTTTACAGCATATGTTGATTAACTAGAGAGGGAAGATCTTTGTGTACAAATTTCAAGGACAGGAGCTCCAACATGGCAACAAGTTATCCTACTCTATTCAAAAGATTAGACATCTAATGGGGTGGGTCCTACCAAACCAACAGGAAGCCTTCCAATAACCTCTCCCACTGCTGGCATTCCCCTTCACTCTGAGGTGCACAGATGAGGGAACTGGTGTTCTTGGCACTCCCTCTTTAAAAATCAACTGTCCCGTGCAAAAACACTCACTGCACAAAGTGAAGGTACTCAGTCGTGTCCGACTCTTTGCGATCCCATGGACTGAAGACTACCAGGCTTCTCCGTCCAAGAATTTTCCAGACAAGAGTACTGGAGCGGGTTGCCATTTCCTTCTCCAGAGGATCTTCCCCACCCAGGGATCGAACCCAGGTCTCACACATTGCAGCAGACAGTTTACCGTCTGAGCCACCAGGGAGGCCCCACTGCACAAAGACCTACTGTATAGCACAGGGAACTATACTCAGTATTTTGAATATAAGGGAAGAGAATCTGAAGTATATACGTGTGTGTACCTGAATAGTTGGGCTGTACACCTGAAATTAACACGATATTGTAAATAAACTATATTTGTATTTTTTAAGTACTATACCACCTTCCTGTGCCCATAAATGAATAAACACTGATGAAAGTAATGAGAAAATCCCACCTAACCTACTCTCTACAATTAAGACAAATACAGCATTTCAGGGTGCTCTTCGCTGACACCTGCCTTCATCCAACTCTGCCCAGTTGTAAAAATCAATTTACACGACACGACAGATGTAAGTGTTCTAATGACGATAACACTGGAGACAATGGCTCGTCTGGAAAAAGCGGGAACTCGGCAAAGTGGCAGGAAAAGCGGGGAGAGGCGTTAGGGTGAACAGGACGGGAAGTGAAAGCCCAGTTTAAAACTAGGCAGAGGAGGGGGTGGGAACTGCTTCCCGAGGAACCGGGAAGCAATCCAGGAGGTGATGCCCAACCCGGGCTAGCCGGTGATTCCCAGGGAAGGAATGCCCCCGGCGAGGGCTTCGCCTGCAGCGACCCGGACACGCTGGGTGAAAGAGTGAAGACTAATAGCTTTGCAGAAAAAGGTAGAGATTCCCCAAAACACGCCTCCACCCGCACCCCAAGGAGCGAAGAAAGCCGGCGAACTCCTTCCCACCGGGAGAGGAGGGAGGATGGCACATCTGGGGAGGCCGTTTCCAGCCCGCGCGCTGAAGGCGCAGCTCCAGGATTAGCCCAGAGCCAAGGCGGCGACCCCACCGCAGGACTAGCGAGCTAGGAACCTAGGATGTACCTTTAACGCCTGCCATGTCTCCCGAGCTGGGGCCGCGGCTGCTTCCGGCTTCCTGCCACGGCCCCAGCCCCGCCCGAGGCCCGGCCCAGGGCCGTACCTAGGCTCTCGAGCCCGCCCCGCCTCGCAGAGCCCCGCCCCTGACGGTTCCGATCTCCCCGGGCCTAGCCACTCAGGGCCCCGCCCCTGCCAGTCCCCGCCCCTGTTGGGCCCCGCCCCCACCACGCAGAGCCGCGCCCCTGCTCGTCTCTGCCCTCCACACTCAGAGCCCCGCCCCTGTCCCCGCCACTCAGAACCCTCCCAGGCCAGACCTCCTCTCCTCCCGCGCACCCAAGGAGATCCCCGTTCCTACCCACCCGTCACGCTGATGGGAGTGCACTGCAAACCCGCTTTCTCAGGATAGCGGCGACGATGCTCCCTTAGGTCCTGAGCTTCTGCATAATCCCCGAAATTGCCCCACGTTCCGCCTTTCCATCGGTTGGCCGGAATCCTGGCTCCGCCGAATCGCTGGATCCGTGGACCCAGAGCTCCCCCACAGCCCACTAGGGACGCGTCCACCATAGCATGGAAGGGCGCGAACCCCGATTCCTGGCTGCGAGGAATTTCTGCGTGAGGATGGCGAAAACAGAGAGGGGAGGGGGAAATAACAGTCGCTAGAGCAGGGATATCCGCTTTCTCTGGCATTCCTTTCTCTAAGGCCTAGATTGCGTTTATGTGCCTGTCTGCGTTTACGTAGCTGTGGCTGAGGAAGGGATGGGGACACCAGAGAAGAGGCCGCAAGGATCCTGTTGTATGCCTGGCCTTGCCTTGCTTATACCAACTTGAGCACTTTTCGGGCACTAGCGTTTTCTCCTTTACACTCAGGTGTATCTATAGAAACAAAAACCAAGCTATTTTGTGCTTGAGGCTTTCATGAACTTTTAAATAAACAGCTATTGTTTCTATATCCTGGGCCTCAAGGTCGGCAGGTAAGCAAGGCCAGTTTAGACTTCACAGGACCACTTCCTACTCTGCTCACAGGACAGGGAGTTTTGGCTTCGTGGATACAATCTGGAAGAGATATTAAAAACCATCTGGTCCAGAGGCTTCATTTTACCTCTACAGAAAGAGGCCCAGAAAGGCTAGGACTTCCCTGCTCACACAGCTCTTCGGAGAAGGTTGGACTGTGGGTCACTTACTCCACTCTCTAGCTGAGACCCCCACACCCTATGATGCTGCTCCTTTCCCTTCACTTTTTAAAATTTTTCAACAGGACTGAAAGTAAAGGAGTTCTGGGGAATCCAGGTTCCCTGACTATAGAAATACGAATTCTCACTACCACCACCTTTCTGGACCCCTGCTTGGTTTCCTTCTTTAAATTGTACACTGAGCATATTATTGTCTCAACACGTTTAATTACTTGTGAGTTTATGTTTCTAGCTCCTCCTATTTCTCCTCCTAGATAGAAGGTACACTTATTAAAAACTTTGTTGCTAGTCCCTAGCTCACTGCACAATTTGCAGATCCAGAGTTACACTGCATTATTTACTTGGTAGCCTGTGATCTATCCAAGATCACTGAGAACTTCTCTTTCCCTATGCTGAGTTCCATATTTGGGTGGCAGGGAAAACTGCCCACCACCCAAACTCTGGCAGCCTGGGTTTTTAGCTCGCTTGGTGGTGATGGTGGTTCAGCCATTAAGTCGTGTCTGGCTCTTGAGACCCCATAGAACTGTAGCCAGGCTCCTTTCTCCATGGGATTTCTCAGGCAAGAATACTACAGTGGGTTGGCATTTCCTTCTCCAGGGGATCTTCCCAACCCAGGAATCGAATACACATTTCCTGCATTGCAGACAGATTCTTTACCACTGAGCTACCAGGGAAGCCCCCTTTTTAGCTCCCTTCAGTTCAGTTCAGTTCAGTCGCTCAGTCGTGTCCGACTCTTTGCAACCCCATGAATTGCAGCACACCAGCCCTCACTGTCCATCAACATCTCCTGGAGTTCACTCAGATTCGGCCATCGAGTCCGTGATGCCATCCAGCCATCTCATCCTGTCGTCCCCTTCTCCTCCTGCCCCCAATCCCTCCCAGCATCAGAGTCTTTTCCAATAAGTCAACTCTTTGCATAAGGTAGCCAAAGTACTGGAGTTTCAGCTTTAGCATCATTCCTTCCAAAGAAATCCCAAGGCTGATCTCCTTCAGAATGGACTGGTTGGATCTCCTTGCAGTCCAAGGGACTCTCAAGAGCCTTCTCCAACACCACAGTTCAAAAGCATCAATTCTTCGGTGCTCAGCCTTCTTCACAGTCTAACTCTCACATCCATACATGACCACTGGAAAAACCGTAGCCTTGACTAGATGGCCCTTATTGGCAAAGTAATGTCTCTGCTTTTGAATATGCTATCTAGTTTGGTCATAACTTTTCTTCCAAGGAGTAAGCGTCTTTTAATTTCATGGCTGCAATGACCATCTGCAGGGATTCTGGAGCCCCTCAAAATAAAGTCTAACACTGTTTCCACTGTTTCCTCATCTATTTCCCATGAAGTGATGGGACTGGATGCCATGATCTTTGTTTTCTGAATGTTGAGCTTTAAGCCAACTTTTTCACTCTTCACTTTCACTTTCATCAAGAGGCTTTTTAGTTCCTCTTCACTTTCTGCCATAAGAGTGGTGTCATCTGCCATAAGAGTGGTGTCATCTGCCATAAGGGTGGTGTCATCTGAGGTTATTGATATTTCTCCTGGCAACCTTGATTCCAGCTTGTGTTTCTTCCAGCCCAGCGTTTCTCATGATGTACTCTGCATAGAAGTTAAATAAGCAGGGTGACAATATACAGCCTTGACGAACTCCTTTTCCTATTTGGAACCAGTCTGTTGTTCCATGTCCAGTTCTAACTGCTGCTTCCTGACCTGCATAGAGATTTACCAAACTGCAAAGCTGCACTCATGAGGAAAATTCTCCTTAACTGATGAGGATTTTCTATGGGGTCAAATCTCACATTTTCCCTTCGATTCCCAACCACCTACAAGTGTGTGTGATTTCCCTGGTGGCACAAGACGATAAAAGTCTGCCTGCAATCCAGGAGACCTGGGTTTGATCCCTGGGTTGGGAAGATCTCCTGGAGGAGGAAATGGCAACTCACTTCTATATTCTTGCCTGGAGAATCCCACAGATAGAGGAATCTGGCAGGCTATGCAGTCCATGGGGTTGCAAAGAGTTAGACATGACTGAGAGACTGAGCACAGCGCTAGGTGTGTATAAAACCATATGTAAGGGCTTGCTGGAGCCTCCCCATCACCCTAAGGCCAGTCCCACGGAAGAGAAATGATTTGGAGAAAAGTGACACTTCAGAGGCAAAGCTTGGCTTGAGTGCCTTGGGCTTAGCAGTAAGAAACTGGAAGATGGAGAGGCAAAAGATGAGGAGTTTGCCCCAGGGTGATGTCTAGAATCAGAAAAATGCAGAGACAGTATTTGTCTCCAGTAACTTTCCTGCCCACACCAGCTGTTCTTCCCAGTTTATGAACTACTTTAAAGAGGAACTAAGCCGTCTTACCAGAGGCTTTAACCATCTTCTGAGAAAATCTGCTTTCCTCTTACCAGAGGTTCACTGAAAAACTGTTTTTCTACTATCCCATTCTGTATTTCCTCAAGAATAAAGACTTTCAGTCAAAAACAGAAAGTAAAAACCTTAGAAGCTGAACCCTTTCCCAATTTGCTGTCAGTGTGTTACTTGGAAATATAAGATCCACATCCTCTGTCAAACTGGCTAGGACTAAACAGGACCTCTTAGGATAAATGTTTTATGTTCTCTCCTTGCATTCAATTCTCACACTATGAACCAGGTTTTATTATCTTCACTTTACAGATGAGAAAACTGAGGCTCAGATGGTACCTACTGAGTAGGAAAGCTGGATCAAACCTTAAACAGTTTAAATCTGAAGTCAGAAAAGCAGCCTTTGAATTGTTCCCCATTTTAGATCGTAGAACAACCAACACCTGTCTACTTGACCTAAATTCCCCAGTAGATGTTGTCAGCAGGGAAACTGTCCTGTTGCTGTGATAACTGGCTCTGGAATTCAACCTGCATGCTCATTCCTTACACAGTGTTTCATCAGTAGGGTGCTAAGTGGCTTCAGTTGTGTCTGACTCTTTGTAACCCCATGGACTACAGTCCACCAGGCTCCTCTGTCCATGGGATTTTCCGTAGCAAGACTACTAACGTGGTTTGCCATTTCCAACTCCAGGGGATCTTCTCCACCCAGGGATGGAACTCACCTCTCTTACGTTTCATGCATTGGCAGGAGACTTATTTACCACTAGCACCACCTAGCCTCCAACTTGAAGATTCTCTCAGACAGGGACACAGCAATGACAATTCAAATACTTTTGATTTGCAACATCCATTTCCAAGTAAACATGCTGCTTCTCTTCTTAAAGAGATAAATGATCTGTTTTCTGCAACAAAGTCTCAGACTCCCAGGATCCAACCCTTTGTCTCAGCACAAAAATGCATTAATATCCTAGCTAGAGCCAGGATTTCTGTGCTGATTCTTTCAGGTACACAGCATTCCTGCAGCATGATCAAAAGTGTGTCTGTATATGGAGGCAAGGGTGGTAAGTTCAGTTCAGTTCAGTTCAGTCCCTCAGTCGTGTCCGACTCTTTGCAACCCCATGAATCGCAGCACACCAGGCCTCCCTGTGGGGGGTGGTTAAAGTATAAATCAATAAATTCTATCAGGTTATGTTTTGTACAAATGTATTATATGTGCAGCAGCAGCAGCATATTCTTTCCCCATAACTTTTCTTAAAAGTGAATCATGTCGGAAAGTGTAATTCAAACTTGTTGTTACATTCCTATGAGTGAAAAAATAACTTATGTTTCTACAAATATTTTTGAGCCTTTTAATATACATTACAAATATTTTAGACCAATCACATTTTGTTGACTGTAACATATTTACAAAACAAAAAAATATATTACAATAAATATGAATGAAACAGTGAATCCGATCAACAACAAGCTTTGTCACAACCAGATATTTAAAAGGAATGCGAAAACCTGTTGATCTGCATATGTTAAGAGTTTTGAGATAAATAGGGGTCCAGAATTATAATGTGTCCGGAAAAGAGATAGGGAGCATCCCAAATTTAAGTTAGATAAGATTCTTTCTCGGTGCTAATTACATAATGTTTAATGATGTTTTAAACTGTGAACATGGATGAATTATCCAAACATGATACCAAGCTAATATAGTTCTATCATTTCAAAATGTACGTGACATTCACATAGTATCCTTTTAATTATTATTATATACTGTAGTTCACACAATATCTACAGATGTGAATGAGAAAAAAAGTCACAGCAACATGTCTCACATTTCAATTTTAAATAAGACAAGCACATACTGCAAACATTATTTTATAATATGTTAATAAATAACACCTAGTTTTTTATGGTTACTGTGAACAGTTTACAGCTGTATATTTAAAAAGAGAATATTTGAGGCGAGTTTCATTGTCAGCAAAAGGTAAAATAAATAATGAACCTTTATAACAACAACAAAAAAGAACGAAGGAGAGAAAGGAAGAAAGAGAAAGGAAAGAAGAGAGTTGTATATAGAACATAAAGTATTTTTGACATGCTGCTTTTCCAGTACAGTTTGCCCAAGAAAATGAAAAACAGAAAGAAACAGCAAAAAAAGATTGTCTTTTAAAAACAATTTTTGAAAGCTTTTCACAATACTGAGCACAAACCTTTTAAGATTAGATCAAGATCTTTCTGCCCGTCTGCTTTGTATGAATATTCTCTCCACACCGTGTACCTGCACATTCAAAGAGATCTACCAAAGTCATGGAAAACAACCACTTGGCCCTCAAAGTGAGAAACAGCCAGAACACTGAACTGAAATCCAACCAGTCTGAAGTCTGCAAAGGTTTCACTCCTGCTTTATTTTCACAGATGTTCCTGTGCAACTGTTATTCCTGGGGACCCCCAACAGCTTTTAGAATAATAAACCCCACTGTAAGAGTCCAAGAGGTCCTATTTCATCAGGTGGGAAGAGGAACCTGGTTCCTCAGAGAAGCTAGTCTTGATAAGCCACGTGACTTGGTCTGAAGTGGCCTCTCTCCGTCTCTCGGTGCAATTGCCCCTATCGCTGAGGTCATCAATTTCCTTCCCACAGCCAATCACAAACCTGGAGGACAGGGGATCCATACTAGACAGTCTTCCTGATCAATTGTGAACATGCCAAACTGTCTTACCATCTGTTCCCAGCTAAGAGCATTTTCTCTGCTAAGCAAAAGGAGAAGCATTAACCTTACAGCAAAAATTAGAAGTTTCATCAAATCAGGTTGCTGTTATGGCATTAAGACATTCTTCAAGCTACCACATCTTTCTAAGGGAAAAGAAGATAAACCCTCTGACCAGGAATACAGATTTCTACAGCTTTAGTATCCCTATTTTTCTTCAGTCAGCATTTTCACTAAATTTTAGCTTATCCAGGAAGGAAGTGTTCGTAGTAATCACTGGATTATAATTACTTCCCACAGTTCAGGTTCTTTTATATCTGTTAGTCCTCTTGACCAAAAGAAGTGTACAGTATTATACTATAGACCATAGTAAATTTCTGTTAAAAAAGAAAAACAAAAACTTAATGGTCATGTTCCTGAAGTTGATGTAAAGCCATGGCTCAAATTTTATCTTTCCAAGAAAATCTCAAAACTGTTAGTTAAAATCCATTGTGCAATCCTATTATTATAACTTTGGCTCATTATCCTAACCTCAGACAATGAGATGGGTGCTATGCCTTTGGTAGCCTCTATTTTCAATTTCCCCACAAATTGCTGAGTAGGCTCCCCACAGGGCAGGCTGGAATGTTGTTAAAAAAAACTCTGCAAGGTCATCTGACTAAAAGTTCCTTTCCTGTTTTGGATTTTTTATGGTAGGGACTTGAGGAAACAAACATCCACATTCCTTATTAAAGAGGAATTAATTCACAAGTAACTCAACAGTTAAGTACTGGATACACATTGCTGGAGTTTTTGGTTCACCTGCAAAAACCTCAGAATTGTGATACACACTAAGCATTAGCACGGGTCTGCAGCAGAAATGGAAAAGCTCATAAGTTAATACAAGGGCTTTTGGCCTTGATTTTCAAATTCTGACCAGGCATCATTGAGCTCCATGAAAATCATCTTTGCATATTGTTCATAGGGTTGCCCAGTAGCCTACAGAAAAAAAACAAAAATACACATTAGATACCAAGACCAAAATTTTATTTATATTAAAATTTTCATTGCTAATATGTAGACTCTGCGTAATTGAAATCTTTTTCTGTAGACCATTTCTCTTTTTACAGCCCCATCTTGCTGCTGTTGTTGTTTGGTCACTAAGTCATGTCCAATTCTTTGTGACTCCACAGAGCCCAACAGGCTCTTCTGTCCATGGGATTTCCCAGTTAAGAATACTGGATTGGGTTGCCATTTCTTTCTTCAGGGGATCTTCCTGACCCAGGGATTAAACCCGCATCTCCTGCATGGGCAGGCAGATTCTATACCACTTGAGGCACTAGGGAAGCCCACAGCCCCATCTACATGACCCTAATTACTATGACCTCTCCAGAAAGCCCTCCCCCAGGAATTCACACAGGGTAGTAGTGATCAGTCACTGAGTAGGTAACAGAGAATTTATTGGTCAGCACAAGATGTATCCAGGGTTACCTGCCAAATGACAAAGGTTCATGACTGTGTAGCTCTGATTGATGGACTGCATTTTGAAACACTCTTTATTCTATTTCTTAAAAAAATTTTCTTGGAGACCCATAGCACAGGCATACAGTTTTGTGGGTTTTTCTGGGCTCTTTGCCTTTCTCTTCAAGTCACTGAAATACATTGTTTCTTTAATACTATCTGGATTGTCACCAAAAGTTTAGACAGATGAAAATCTAAGACAAATTCAAGTGTGTGTTCCCAAGCAGGACTCAGTCACAGCCTCACACTGTAGGACTGACACGGTCCAAATGACGGGGCTTCCCTGGTGGCTCAGCAGGAAAGAATCTGCCCACAATGCAGGAGATACGTGTTCGCTCCCTGGGTAGGGACAAACCCCTGGAGAAGGGAATGGCAACCCACTCTATCCTTGCCTAGGAAATCCCATGGACAGAGGAGGCTGGCGAGCCATGGGGTGGCAAAGAATCAGAACCAGCTTAGTGACTGGACAACAATAACAAGGTCCATATGATGGCAAATGACCCAGTTCTGTCAAGGAGGTTTCTGTGTGTTATGGTGATCTCAACAGAGCCATCCACTGGCTGAAGTCTCTGACAGTGCAGAGCATGTGTGTGTGTGTGTGTGTGTGTGTGTGTGTACTTCAGTGAAAACATAAACTGGCATAATCAATACAGTGATGAATTTAGCTGCATTTTCAATATTTGATTGATTCTCACCAATTTTGCCAACTACACTCTAAAGTTTTTTCACTGTATAATCCTGGCTGAATATACTGCCATATTACTGTAGGAGAAAATTTTCCTCTGTCCAACTTTGAGTTCATCCTTAAGTCAGGCACAACTTCTATCTGATCCCTGAAAATTAGTCAGTAATGAATCTCATACCTAAGTAAAGCCCTCATTCCATTATTTGTAATGTAGAGCTGGATTTCTTTGCTTCTGTGTCATAAAGTATAGCTGTTTGTTTAAGTACCTTTTTGAGCCTGTGAAATTTATTTTATCATATAAACGGCCTAATAAGAAGCAAGTTGAAAGTAGGACCCCTTGACACACGGTTATAAACCAAGGGCAGGAGGACAGACGCCCGCGGGGGTGCAGGAGGACAGGCTGTACTCACTTTATCCGGGTGCACCACTAGCACGGCCTTCCTGTACACCTTCTTCACCTGCTCCGGGGTGACCAGGTCTGCCATGCCAACCGGCTTCCACTTAGTCTCCCCGGCCCACAGCACAGTGTGCATTGTGGACAGAAGGGCTCTGATATTCCTCTCTTTGCCTTCAATCCATTCTAGAATCTGTAAACACAGGGGCAGTTAAGAAACTCAAATGCTTCTGCGTCTAGAGCATCTCCACTGTGACTCTGGAAACCCCTCCAGCTCCAGCAACATCAGGTACCTGCCTAGGTCATCCTTCCCACGACCTGGATGGCTCTTCTTCCTCTACCCCCTACACCTCTTCTTTCTGGTTAACTCCTTATCAGCCTTCGAAAGCCTGCTCAGGAATTTCATGCTGTTCCACCTTGGAAAGTCTAAATACCTTCCTTCCTCTCTGGTCCCCCTGAATTAATGACTTATGCCTGAAGTATGAACTCCACGAGGGCACACATCATGTCTGTCTGGGTCCCTGCTATCTGCTAGTCTAGTAGAGTGTCTGACATGTACACACACACAAATTCCTTGGAAAAACAAAAGCAAATTTATCCAGGCTACCTTTTACATATATTTCTATCATAAAATGTGCTACACTGCACGCACTGTAATTGTGCCTTTGTTTTCCCCGTGCCATTAGGCAGACCTGTTTGAAGAAGGATACTGTTTCTTACATATCACTCTAACTCAGAAACAGTATGCCTGGCAGGAAAAGAGCTTGAAAAGGTCTGTTAAATGAATTAATACATTTAGTAGCATTCATTCCAACTGTGACCATTCATAGTTTGAATCATCATAGTTGGAACAAATGAAGTCACTAAATTGAAAGGTTTGTAACAATGAATCAGCAGTTAGCACATAACAGAAGCTCAGTTAAAGTGAATGATGACTACTCTCCCAAACAATTAAATACTCCACACCAACTAAATAACCAAGCACAGTTTAAAAGACATAAACCACTTTCTTTTACAGGAAATTGTCATAGTTTACCTAATAGAAAAAGGCTCTTGAGATGGAGCACAGTGTTTGTGGCAGGAACATAAAACCTCTATAATTGCATAAAGTGAATAGCAAATGTAAGCAGAGTATCATATATTGTACTGCAAATTGTATCTCTACATCTTCAACAAATTACGAAAAACAACAGTGGTATATTTTTTTAACACGTGTAATACTGAGTGGTTGTGCCATTCTGGTTTTGGAGTACCAGATTAGACTCTCATCCTCCAGGCTATAACACTGTCAGCGTGCTTTGTCACGTGGGAATTCAGCCTGTCTGCGACAAGCTTTCCAGTTCTCTTGATCTTCACAAACTTTTCCACTACCTCACACCATTCATCAACATAACCATCCTTTTGTCCCCCAATTAACCATTGTCCAGACAATATCTTCAGCTATGAAGTAACATCTCTTGTTTTCTCATCTATGAAACAATGAAGTTATAGTCACTGGTTTGCAAACCTTAGAAGAAAAGAATATGAAAACATTCTCTTTCCCCCAATAAAATCTTCCTAGACATCCAAGAATTGGAAACAGGTAAAAGTAGAAATGCTCTGGTTAAAAGTGAAGTGAAGCAGGGTAGAAGCTAGAGACCCCACTTGCCTTTAGCCTCCCTCCCTTTCATCTTCCCAAACCTCCAGGTCTAACATTATAGGAGTGAGTGATTCCCAGGCATATCAATCAATAGCTCCCTCTCTATCAGCAAAGAAGAGATTCTAAGGGCATCAGTCAATCTAGTCTTATATAAAGCTACCAAAGCAGAAACAGACAACATAAATAATGCATTCTTCTTACCACCAAATCATAATGACTTACCTGTAGATTGCAATGCCATCTGAATAGTAAGATCACATCTTAAAAAGTACCATTGCTTATTTGAAAGTGTAAATGAAGAAAATCTACACTATGTATTATGGAATAAGTGTATTGTATTAAAGAAATGAAACAACATATACAGCATTCCCTGAAAGTATTTTTTATTAAAGGACACAGCTATACTCAAATCACAACTATAAGAACCAAATGAAATACAGTGGATGCTAGAAACTCAACATGGCACACTGACAGTTCCACACAACACAATAATCACTGTGGGCAAGGGCCTCACTCACCTTTAATTTCTCAGGATCCATCTCCTTAGCCATTTCCTCCTTTCTCATCTCAGCTATTGTTCGAGGTCCCTTTTTGTCTTTGTGAGCATTAAAACCTTGACCAGAGAGCAGGTCTTCAAAGTCAGCTGCTTTTTGCTTCCCCTCTGCAACATAATATTTTAAAAATTATTATAGTGTTTACTCATAACCATAATGTCGTAACACTTAGGCATACTGCATAGTGCTTTCACAGGCACTCTGCCCTTTAATCCTCTCACTTAGCCTGTGAGTAGGGTATGAGACTGTCATGTCCATTTTATAGATAAGGAAAGTGAAGTCTGGAAAACTTAAGAGATCTGTTCAGGATCACATGCAATGTCCACAGCAAAGCTCAGACTCGAGGTTGCGTTGTTGCACTAATCTAATTCCATAATTCCATGTGACCGTTCCATCCTTTCACAGATGAGGATAGTCACGAGTCTACCCACCTCTCCCTCCTCAGGCCCCAGTCACACAACAGCAGCAGTGATGGGCCTATGACCTGCGTTTTGGTACTTGAAATGCAAGCACACTGCTGCTTTCCTGCCCACACTCAGCTGACACTTTTAGTCCATCACAGAGCTCTTCCCCCTAAGTCTGGTTTTGGCCTCACAATCTTTATCAATTTGCTTGGAAAAGCAGCCTAGCATGGTAGTAGCAAACAGCATGGGCTCTGGAGACAGACTCCCGGGTTTGAATTCCAGCTCTGCCTTTATTAGCAATGTGACCTTGGGACATTACCATTCCTTACCATCTTCCTGCCTCAGTGTCCTCATCTGTCAACCAGGCGTGGTGTTAATAACATGACTTATCTTATAAGGTTGTTGTAAAAATTGGTGAGTTAAATATTTGTAAGTGCTCAAAACAGTACCTGGCTATTAAATGTTTGCTGTTAAAACAGAACCACAACACAAGAGTCCATTCAGTCCATGCCTTCAACCAAAGCTGTTGTCTCACCTGAAACCACCTGCCGTCCCTATACTGTCAGGCATTCTGAACATACTGTCACACACACACACACACACACACACACACTCAAATGTGGGTGCTCTGAGATAAGGGATTTTTGTCTGTCTTATTTGCAGCCGTATCCCCAATGTTTGCTACACTGATGATACTCCATAAATATTTACTGACTGACAACACTCACCCCACATCTACTGAAAATAAAAACGGAGGGGAAGCCAAATGACTGCGGAATTATCAGAGAATATCCAGTGCTAACCAAAGAACAAACATGATGTTACAAAGACCTACAAAGGACTCCTTGTCATGTAAGTATCAAGAGAAGCGGAGTGTGGGGGTGAATGGTAGGGGCTCGAGAGTCACACTGCCCTGGTAGACCTTGGCTCTGTCACTTGCAAGCTGTATGGACTAAGAAAATTATTGATCTCTGTCTACAACAAGTGTCTGAAGATTATACGAAACAATATGCAAAAACTGCATAGAATAGCACCTGACATATAACAAGCCCTCAAAAGATGTCAGCTAAAGCTACTAGGAAAAGTAGAAGAATTTCCTTTCCCATGTTCCATAGAAAGGCCTGTTTCCTCATCATGTCCCTGTACATTCCATTCTTGGGTATAATGAATTCAACTGAAATGTAAAACATATCATTACAGGCCTTTTAGAAAATTCAAATGTAACCATCCCTTCTATGAAAAATATATTATTTTTCACTTGCTATCAAGAACCCCATTTGAAAAAAGAAAGAATCCCATCCAGAGTTGTCCTCCAGCCTTAGCTTTTGGGCCACTTTGTGTTCTTTTAGGGAAAAAACATCCCAGGAAACCCAATGGTCTCAGGAACATCCCCCAGCCAGAGCATAATCAAGACCAAATGTCCAAGACATGTCCACTCCTCTAACTGGGATCCAAGGGAAAACGTAAACACAGTGCTTGAAATGTCTCCAACTTTCGTCTTCCACCCCCTCTTCCAAAGGGATGACAGTTCCAAGATCCATCCACCCCTCCACTCACTTCCATTCAGTACTCCTTTAGTGCCTCCTACCTGGCCAGTGTTCTGCTAGGCGCTATGCTAATGAGGCCAAAAAAGACCCAGTCCCTGCCCACCATTTGGTTTCAGTGTGGAGAGAGACAGACAGGTGAGCCAGCACTCACAAAGCCACAGAGTGCTGGGAGAATGATAAAGCTAGGAGCTCCAGGCACAACACTGGGAGGGATCATGCTGTGTCGTTACCATTCAAAGACTGCCTCAGAAACTGCCAAATTTCCTGTCTCCTTCTTCAGACATGCGCACCTCTGGGTGCTCTCTAGCCAGGCCCCACACCATCATCCTTACCCAGATTAGCGGCTGCTTTCCCACGTTCGTTCTGGCCCGCAGGCATGGATGAGAAGCTCACGTTGTAGTTGGGCCGGTTCTGGGGAGAGGAGTGGGGCATGCTGGACTGTGGCTTGGACTGTGTCTGCTGCCAGTTGTAGCCCCCTCCCTGCTGCCACCCCCCACCCATGGGCTGGGGAGATGCTTTCTGTGGCGAGCTGAGAGGTGGAAATCCACCACCCAATCCAGTTGGTGTGGAAGGTTTGCTGGCAAATGAAGAACCACCTACAGGAAAAGCAGAAAGAGAGAAAGAAGGTAATGCTGTTGTGAGTGGCCTCTAACTCCTGTGTCCCAAGTCACTGCTTACAATGACTTTGGTGGAACCTCCCTTGACTAGTGGCATAATTAGCCTTCCTAATAGCTAAACAAATTGCACTCATATATTTTCCTTTAATTCTCACAATGACATTTTTAGGTATGTATTAACAGTTCCATTTTGCCTTCTGATAAACAATCTGTAGCTCAGAATAGTTGAGCGATTTTCTGAAAGGTACACAGCCAGAAAGAGGCAGAACTGGGACCTGCGTCCAAGTCTGACTCCAAGCCAGAAGGGCCCTGGCTCCTCCCCCACGCCACTGCAGCTCTCCCTCCTACCCTCTCAGAAGATTCTATTTCTTAACTTGAGCAAAAACTATCGAATGACAAGAACAGGGAATAAAACAAAAACACATTCACTTGTGAAGCCGCTATTTAAACGTCAACGATCAGGATTATTCCTGTCTGTTACAAATACCAGCATGGTTACTGCCCACGAGTAAACGATGGTGTTCTAAAATTTCACAAATAGGTTTCAGTTTCACACTACTTGCACTTCACTGCAGGAGAGTAAACACAGCTAACACTCTGACAGCTCTGAATAGGGTAAAGAATCTTATTCAAGCTTTAAAAAATGATATTACTCTGTCCTGGGAATTTAAGTAGAATCCTGACTCTCTAACTCTTAACGTCTAAGTACTCACTGCAAAAATGCTGGGCTTTTCCCAAAATATGAAGACCAGCTGTGACTCATGTTTGAAGAGGTGATCTCCAGGAACCCTTTCAGGTACCAATACCAAAGCAACCGTGATAAAAACATTTATATAGCTTTTTTAGAATTTATAAAATATGTTTATGATTGTTACTGCCTTTAATCTATACAATACCCTTAAGAAATAGGTAGTATTACTGGTTCCACTTTATTTATTTTTCTTTGTCAAAATTACCATTTATTTTTTCATTTTATACAATTTTTAAATTACAATTTTTAGTTATTACAAAATCTTGGCTATATTCCCAATGTTTTATAGTACATCCCTGAGCCTATCTTATACCCAATAATTTGTACCTCCCATTTCCTCACCCCCCTGTTGCCCTCCCCCTACTCCCCACTGGTAAGCTCTAACTTGTTCTCTATATCTGTGAGTCTGCTTCTTATCTGCTATATTTCTTGTATTTTTCAGGTTCCACACATAAATTATATTATACAGCATTTGTCTTTCTCTCTGACATACATCGCTTAGCATAATGCCTTCCAAATCCATCCATGTTGCTATTAATGGCAAAAATCCTTGTTCTTTTTATGACTGAGTAGCATTCCACTGTGTATATTGCTATATACCATATCCTCTTTAACCACTCTTCTGCTGATGGACACTTGGTCACTTCCATATCTTGGTAATTGTAAATAATGTTGCTATGAACATTGGGGTGCACATATCTTTTCAAATTAGTGGGGTTTTTTCCAGATGTATACCCAAGAATGGAATTGCTAGGTCATATGGTAGTTCTATTTTCAGTTTTTTGAGAAATGTCCATACCATTTTCTACAGTCTGGCCCCACTTTAAAGATAAGGAGTTAAAGGAGGTATACTTGGTATACTTATAGGCTTATGGTCACACTAGTTAATGGAGCTGGGACTTGACTATGAGCTTCCTGTCTCCACATGTCATGTTCATTCCGTGCGTCCATAATCTCAAATTCGTCCCCAAATCTCTGGGTCTTTTACTATAACTCATCCCTCACTTACTGTCTCTTCTTTCTATCGATACTGTTCCTCTGGTCTGATCTGGGTTCCTCTGCCCATTCCCACTGGGAATGCTGTGTTATCACCAGCAGAGTTGGAATCAGTCTGTCTCAGCTCCATCACACATTCATTCTTACATTCTTTTATTTATTCATTCACTCATATATTCATTCATCCAGTATTTGTTGAGCATTACTAAGTACCAGAAAATAAAAAGATTTTCTTAGGCTCCAAATCACTAAGGATGAGGAGTACAGCTAAGAAATTATGAAGAAATTAAAAGATACTTGCTCCTTGGAAGAACAGCTCTGACAAACATAGACAGTATATTTAAAAAGCAAGGACATCAGTTTGCCAACAAAGGTCCATATAGTCAAAGCTATGTTTTTTTCCAATAGTCATGTACAGATGTGACAGTTGAACTATAAGGAAGGCTGAGTGCCAAAGAATTGATGCTTTTTAAACTGTGGTGCTGGAGAAGGCTCTTAAGAGTCTCTTGGACTCCAAGGAGATCAAACCAGTCAATCCTAAAAGAAATCAACCCTGAATATTCATTGGAAGGACGGATGCTGAAACTGAAGCTTCAACACTTTCGGTACCTAATGCAAAGAGCCAATTCACTGGAAAAGACCCAGATGCTGGGAAAGATTGAGGGTAGGAGGAGAAGGGGACGACAGAGGGTGAGACGGTTGGATGGCATCATTGTCTCAATGGAGACAGTGAAGGACAGGGGAGCCTGGCATGCTGCAGTCCCTGAGGTCGCAGAGTCAGACACAACTTAGCAACTAAACAACAACAACAACTAGGTACCAGATATAGTGCCCCGGGAATATAGCCGGAAACAGTCTACAGAGAATCCTCGCTCTTCTGAAGTTCAGTGAAAAACTTGTCTCCTTGACCACAGTGTTATAACCTGTAAAATCAGAAGTATGTCTACATCGCAGAAAAACTGTAAAGGCACAATGACTAAGTGAAAGCTCTTCACAATTCCTGAACTAAGCAAATAAGAGGCATTATTTTAAAATAATGCAAACTCACATTCCCAGCATGTACCCATAGACCATAAAGGCTCAATAAATACTTGGTAATAGAAAAAGGGAATGACACTGTTGCACACTGCAGGCTGGCATCACCCCTGCTGTGAAGCCCTTCTTTGTGAGCCTCTGGGCCCCTCTGCCAACAGCACATCAACATACCTTAGGTTGGGTAGACATTCCACACTGGAATCTCATCTTTTATTTTAAGGATGCTTACAATCTTCTTTCTGAATATATTATGTTTATTATTTAAAAATTCAGTAACTACAGAAAGACTTGAAAAACTTAAAACAATTCTTCCATGTTCCCAGCACTTTGTCATTTATTTGTTCATTTATACGATTGAGCATCTTCTCCACATGAGGCTGCAGATACAGTGGTGAAATGGCAGATGCTGCCTCTGATCTCACGCTGCTCATCAACATTGCAGGGCTTTCTGATATCTACCCTTTCAGAATACTCTTGTAAATATTTTTTAGACTGGTTAGCAATTCTAATTTTAAAGCCACTGAAGCAGAGAACTAACAGAAAGATAAAGTAGGAGCTAAACCCAGAGCCCACAGCTATTCTCATTAAAGGCAAAAGCAGTGGTTGTCAGACTTGGCTGTGCATTAGACTCACTTGGGGAGCTTTCAAAATTCTCTATACCCAAGCCACAACCAAGCTAATTAAATCGGAATATCCATGGGAAGAACTATGGTGTTTGTATCAGAATTGTTCAGTGTGAAAATACCTAAAGGAGAAGCGTGCTATCTTTTTTTAATTGTAGCTATATAACTTAGAAGTTTAATTTTTACTCTAAAGCAATTGCCTAGGAGTCAAAAATTTTAGTGTGTAAGAAGCCCTTGCTTATATACTCATTTGCTGTACAGTTTCAGGAAAATCACTTACCTTTCCTAAATAATGTGACTTGAAAATGAGACAATTTAAGAAACTAGTTTCCCCAGCAATTTTAAAGAATTATTGCATTTCAAAAACAAGTAACTCTTCAAAAAAACATTTTTGAATTTCCCTGGTGCCTAGTGGTTAGGACTCCTGGGCTTTCACTGTGGTGGCCCGATTCAATCCCTGGTTGGGAAAAGTCCTGCAAGCTATGAGGGATGGCAAAAATAACAAGAATGACCACCACTCTTGAACTCCTCCGAGTAGGTATGTTGCAGTAATAAAGATGCAGCTATTCTAAAACTATTTTTGTTGTCCATTAATGTTGTCGAGATCCAAGGAAATGGAAGATACAGATGTGGAACAGGGGAAGGCAAGAAAGACCCTGTGGCAGTGGACGGGATTAAATCATGTGTTAATATCCACTGATCACCTATCTCCATCTCCTGGAAGGCAGAGCCGTGACACCCACCCCAGAGCAAAAAAAAACCATACTTATAGCAGAGATTTTGGTTTCTAAAATGGAAGGAGATTTCTCAGAAATGCCTGATTATAGGACAGGCATGTAAGAAGTTCAAGAGAAGCCTAGGCACCTTGTGCCATAAAGGAAGTTCTCAAAAATGATGGAATCAAGTGAAAAGATATAGAAGTCAGAAGAAAGGAGCTTTCACAAATCAAATATGGGACCATGTGAACATTAAATAACAACAGTAACAGATGATAACCAACTGAGTCAAAAAAGATCCATTAGTCCATTATGATGTGAGAGATGGAGGGAGTCAGAAAGGAAGGAAGGGGATGGGAGAGGGAAAGACAGGAGATTCTTCCTTAGAATGAAATGCCAATAAACATATATATAGAAAGAAGAATGGAATCAGAAAATCACAATTTTGCAGATATCACAGTAATAACTACTTTAGGCAAGAAGCACCAATGAATGCTAAAATCACTGGGTAAAAGTCAGATGGAGAATTGGATAATCTCAAATCATCTCTCCAGATTACTAATTAATTACTGAAGGGAAAAATGGTAACTTCATGGTGAAGGAAACCTGGCAGACATCACCTAAACCAAGTAATCAAAGTTAACAAATCAAGACTTTGGCAACTGGCCTGTACCTTTCAGATATCAATGTCATGAAAGGTTGAGGAATGATTCCAGGTTAAAGGTGTCTAAAAGGACATGACAACTAGATGCAAGACATGATGCTGCATTTTTTAAAAGAACTTCTTATAAAGGTCACCTATTCAGTAAGGCCCTTCCCTAACCACTTGATATTTAAAATAACACCCTGGCCCATCCCCCACGCACCATCACTTTCTGCCTTATTTTTTTCACAAGACTCTTCATGGGGTTATAGTGCAAGCCACAGACCTAGACTTCATGGTGTTGAAACCTTGTGATTTGGGCCTGTTCCTGAAACTTCCAGGTCCATTTCTTCATCTGTAACATGAGGATTGTCATAGTTTCTACTTCAAAAAATATTGGGAAGATTAAATGAAATGAAATATGTAAAGCACTGAAAATAGAGCCTGGTACAGACTAAAAGATGCAACTAAACATTAGCTGTTTTTATTAGTTGACATGATATGGTATATTTATTCATTTAATGTTTATTTCCCCCTCTAGAATATCAACTTTAAGAAGAAGGCATTTTGTTTTGGTTTTGTTAGTTTGGCTGGTTGGTTTTCACTAAAACAATGTTAGAACACAGAAGGCACTTACTAAATAATTGTGGGATGAATAAATGGGTAAAAAATGAACACTGAAAAGATTTTATTGAAATATAACTTTGCCTGTTTTATAGAATGTTATTATTCTAAAATTTGAACTTTCAGATACAAAAAAAGGGAAAATAATTTGAGGAAGTCTTAAAAGGAAAAAAGATCTAAATGACATAAAAGGAAAGGTCAAGATTCTAACATAACTACTAGGAAAAAATAAAATGGTAGCATGTTCTCATTCCCTGCAGATAATTCAGCTCTAAATGCTTCTGGAGGCCTTTCGGGGAAACTGAATTATCAAGCTGCTTATTTAAACCTTTGTGTCAGAGCTACCTCACCCTTATTTAACAACTCTGCACTTCAAGGAAGAGGAAAAAGTTTGAAAACACAGTAGTCCAATCAACTACACCTTGAAAAGAGATTTCTTGGTAAAACAACCCTGCACATTGAACCCTCACTGGGGAGCATCACCATGAGCCCTGATCCTCAGATGTTTCTGCCATGATCAAAGTCCACTGAAGCTGGTGTTTCCAAAACTACTCACTCATAAAACACTTAATTGAAGTCCACTGAACCCAGTGGTTTCAAAATTACTTGCTCATAAAACACTTATCCTATAATAATAATAATAACATCTGATGAAAAAACTCTTTAGAAATACTCTCCAGAGAGTCTATTTTCTGTATGGAAGTTTACAGACTGACCAGAGAGGACTGTGGTCCACGGAGAGAAGAGGAGCACAGCGCAAGGGCCTCACTGGCAACTTCAGAGTAAGACCTGCACACAGCCGGCCCCTCATGGCACAGCTCTATCTGACCGCCCTGTCTCTCACCATTTCCCTACACAGTCACTACTTTCGGTGCAAACTCTATTTTCAGATGCTCCCAGAAGTTCTAACTTAATTTACACTACTATTCAAACTCAGGGATTGGAGAAATACATTAATAGGGGGTTAGCTCCAACCCAGTATTTGAAGCCACTTTCCTTTTCTAAAAAGACAGCTTTAGGTTTTAGAATACAGCTTAAAAATACAAATTATTTTAGATCCCAGGTAAACACTACAGCTTATTTTCAACACCAAAGATTTAGATTTGAGGCTTTGTAGCCAAAAGTAAGTCTGTATCTTCATTTGTTATGTGTATACCTAATGTCCCAAGGTCAGCAAAAGGGTCCAGAGTCTGGGGTTTGTTTTGATGGGTGGGAGTACCATGCGAGGAGCCTGTTGGGCTGGTGGCAGCTGATCTGCTTCCCATTCCAAAACTTCCTGAAAAAAATAAGAAGGGCATTGCAAATGAGTTAGTTGTCTGAGGCTGAATTCTGACGTTCGAAATAGAGGGCTACTGCTCACCTCGTCTCTAAGGGCAAATTAGGAAAAGGTTTGCAAATATGTTGGAAGTTGCTAGACCCCATTTCCCTAATTCAAGTGAGTAGTGACCTGGAGCAAGGACAGGGGACCCAAAAGGTGTAAGCCATTTCCTAGCCACTCCTCTAAACCATTACGTCTGGTGCTTACGTCATGTCACCTGACTCCGTTCTTTCCTATGGGATTTCCTATGAGACGAGTCAGAGCTGAATTCTGGTTCTGCCACATCCTAGCTGAGTGACCTTTGACATATTGCTTAACTTCTCTGAGTGTCGATACTTTCTCACTGATTACATAAGGAAACAGCAACTGCTTTAGAAAGTTGCGTGATAGACATGTGTGTGTGTGTGTGTGTGTGTGTGTCTGTAACTTGCACAGTGTCAGAAAAATAATCACACAAGATGGCTCACAAAAAATACAACAGTAGCCATAAGAAAGAGAATTTATTTACTACAGACAAATTCAGATCTAAAACAAGTTCTCTGTAAGAGAGAAAACCATTCAGATTATGCAGCACCTACTCTATGCCAGAAAATTTCATGTAAGTAATTTACTTAAACTGTGTGGGACAAGAATTATGAATTCCATTTTACAGATAAGAAAACTGAAGTTCAGACTGCTAAAAAAAATTCAAGAGCTTTTAAATGGTTGAGTTAGATGTATACCGAGATCTGTCTAACTCTATTGTCAAGGCAAACACTTAGCAAATTGACACTTAGAGAAATTAAGTATCATTTGACATGCAGCACTACCATGTCATCAAGGGCAATGTGAAAAGCTTTTTCAGACTGGGGACCTTTAGGAACTTCCATAAATGGGGCTGCTGCTGCTGCTAAGTCGCTTCAGTCATGTCCGACTCTGTATGACCCCACAGATGGCAGCCCACCAGGCTCCACCGTCCCTGGGATTCTCCACGTAAGAAAACTGGAGTGGGCTGCCATTTCCTTCTCCAATGCACGAAAGTGAAAAGTGAAAGTGAAGTCGCTCAGTCGTGTCCGACTAGTAGCGACCCATGGACTGCAGCCTACCAGGCTCCTCCATCCATGGGATTTTCCAGGCAAGAGTACTGGAGTGGGGTGCCATTGCCTTCTCCGATAAATGGGGCTAACACTCTGCAAGTACTCACTTCACCTTGGGTGAAGGATTAGGCTTCAGCGACCAATTATGTGGGACAAAATCCATCTGCTGGTCTTTACCTGGTTTGGTATGCCAGTCCCAGCCTCCTGAAACATCTGGCTGAATGTTCACAGCAGGGGTACTAGAAGCTGCAAACGAGGAGAAGAAAAAGAATCAGGACAAAATAGCTCAGAATCCACTTTTCTGAGTTCACAAAAGAAAATGCCCTCCCTCTTGTGATATGCCCATGTCTCATGTGATTCTGCTCTCCCTCTCAGCTCTCTCCACATTCTGCAACATTGATATTTTCTGCCCTCATCTGTACTTACTTATATGAGCACTGGTGGAAGCCATATACTGTTTGTCTCTGTTACTTCCGTGTTCGCCTTTATTTTACCTCCAAAGGTACACTTTGAATTGTAACTGTGCATATATCTGTCTCGAGTACACTGCAAAAGCAAGAGTTATCTTATCCACCTGCATGGGTCCCATCTCTACCCTTAACACAAAGTCAGTAGGCAATAAAAAAAGGTGAAATGAAACTCAAACTCAATTTGCCTTAAGCTGGCATAAACTGCATGAGCAACTTAGAACAAAAATTTTGTTTTCTCATTTGGAGGAGAATGGATACCTGTATATGTGTGGCTGAGTCCCTTTACTGTTCACCTGAAATTATCACAACATTGTTATACCCCAATAACAAATGTATTTTGCATTAAAAAATGAATAAAATTTTTTTTAAAAATGTTGTCTTCTCTGCTGGGACATTAACAGAGAATATGAGTCAATCAGAACACTTACTAGGAACTGACTAGATACCATCCACCCACCATGCTGGTGTCAGGGATGCATCTACTCTCACTAAAACAACAAACTCACTACAGCTTCAAAATAGATCATTCTATCTATCTTGACCTTTCAAGGGAGGTCAAGGGATTACATCTGATAGAGTGCCTGAAAAACTATGGACGGAGGTTCATGACATTGTACAGGAGGCAGTGATCAAGACTATTCCCAAGAAAAAGAAATGCAAAAAGGTAAAATGGTTGTCTGAGAAGGCCTTACAAACAGCTAGCTGAGAAAAGAAGAGAAGTGAAAGGCAAAGGAAGAAAAGAAAGATATATCCATTTGAATGCAGAGTTCCAAAGAACAGCAAAGAGAGATAAGAAAGCCATCCAGTGATCAATGCAAAGAAATAGAGGGAAACAATATAATGGGAAAGACAGAGATATCTTCAAGAAAATTAGAAATATTAAGGGAACATTTCATGCAAAGATGGGCTCATTAAAGGAGAGAAAATGGTATGGACCTAACAGAAGCAGAAGATACTAAGAAGAGATGACAAGACTACACAGAAGAACTATACAAAAAAGATCTTCATGACCCAGATAACCATGATGGTGTGATCACCCACCTAGAACCAGACATTCTGGAATGTGAAGTCAAATGGGCCTTTGGAAATATCATTATGAACAAAGCTATGGAGGTGATGAAATTCCAGTTGAGCTATTTCAAATCCTAAAAGATGATGATGTGAAAGTACTGCACTCAATATGCCAGCAAGTTTGGAAAACTCATCAGTGGCCACAGGACTGGAAAAGGTCAGTTTTCATTCCAATCCCAAAGAGAAGCAATGCCAAAGAATTTTCAAACAACTGCAGAATTGCACTTATCTCACACGCTAGCAAAGTTATGCTCAAAATTCTCCAAGCCAGGCTTCAACAGTACGTAAACTGTGACCTTCCAGATGTTCAAGCTACATTTAGGCAGAGGAACCAGAGATAAAACTGCCAACATCCATTAGATCATTGAAAAAGCAAGAGAGTTCCAGAAAAACATCTACTTCTGCTTTATTGACTATGCCAAAACCTTTGACAGTGTGGATCACAAAAAAACTGGAAAATTCTTAAACAGATGGGAATACCAGATCACCTTACCTGTCTCCTGAGAAATCTGCATGCAGGTCAGGAAGCAACAATTAGAGCTGGACATGGAATGACAGACTGGTTCAAAATTGGGAAAGGAGTACGTCAAGGCTGTATGTTTGGAAATATCATTATGAACAAAGCTATGGAGGTGATGAAATTCCAGTTGAGCTATTTCAAATCCTAAAAGATGATGATGTGAAAGTACTGCACTCAATATGCCAGCAAGTTTGGAAAACTCATCAGTGGCCACAGGACTGGAAAAGGTCAGTTTTCATTCCAATCCCAAAGAGAAGCAATGCCAAAGAATTTTCAAACAACTGCAGAATTGCACTTATCTCACACGCTAGCAAAGTTATGCTCAAAATTCTCCAAGCCAGGCTTCAACAGTACGTAAACTGTGACCTTCCAGATGTTCAAGCTACATTTAGGCAGAGGAACCAGAGATAAAACTGCCAACATCCATTAGATCATTGAAAAAGCAAGAGAGTTCCAGAAAAACATCTACTTCTGCTTTATTGACTATGCCAAAACCTTTGACAGTGTGGATCACAAAAAAACTGGAAAATTCTTAAACAGATGGGAATACCAGATCACCTTACCTGTCTCCTGAGAAATCTGCATGCAGGTCAGGAAGCAACAATTAGAGCTGGACATGGAATGACAGACTGGTTCAAAATTGGGAAAGGAGTACGTCAAGGCTGTATGTTGTCACCCTGCTTCTTTAACTTATATGCAGAGCACATCATGCAAAATGCTGGGCTAGATGAAGCACAAGCTAGAATCAAGATTGCCAGGAAAAAATATCAATAACCTCAGATATGCAGATGACACCATTCATATGGCAGAAAGTGATAAACTGAAAGAGGAGAGTGAAAAAGCTGGCTCAAAACTCAACATTCAAAAAACTAAAATCATAGCATCTGGTCCCATCACTTCATGGCAAATAGAAGGGGAAACAGTAGAATCAGTGACAGACTTTATCTTCTTGGGCTCCAAAATCACTACAGATAGTGACTGTAGCCATGAAATTAAAAGATTCTTACTCTTTGGAAGAAAAGATATGACAAACCAAGACAGCATATTAAAAAGGAGACATTATCTCACCAACAAAGGTCTGTCTAGTCAAAGCCATGGTTTTTCCAGTGGTCATGTATGGATGTGAGAGTTGGACTGTAAAGAAAGCTGAGCACCAAAGAATTGATGCTTTTGAACTGTGGTGTGAAGAAGACTCTTGAGAATCCCTTGGACTGCAAGGAGATCCAACCAGTCCATCCTAAAGGAAATCAGTCCTGAATATTCATTGGAAGAACTAATGCTGAAGCTGAAACTCCAAAACTTTGGCCATCTGATGCAAAGAACTGACATATTGGAAAAGACCCTGATGCTGGGAAAGGTTGAAGGCAGGCAGAGAAGGCAACGACAAAGGATGAGATGGTTGGATGGCATCACCGACTTGATGGACATGTATTTGAGCAAGCTCCAGGAGCTGGTGAAAGACAGGGAAGCCTGGCATGCTGCAGTCCATGGGGTAAGAAAGAGCCGGACACAACTGAGAGACTGAACTGACTGACCCTTGTCAAAGTTTCAAGTGGAGAATTGAAAAGAAATGTTCAGTTAAATATAATCAGGTATATTAGGGTACACATTGGTAGAGTAAACTCTTTCTGCATCTGTAAAATCCAAATAAGAAACCGGATGCCGTAAGAAAGAACTTCTAAGACTCTTCTAACTTCTGTTCATTAAATCAAAGAATACAATGCAAACACTAAGACAACACTGCAAGTAGGATTTAAGACACAGTACACATATCCCACCGAAAGGATCATCAAGGCACCAAGCCTTATATTTACCTGTTTCATTTCCTTAGTACGAACCAACACACTGTATCTTTCCATCATGGAGTTAAACAAAATATTCCATTATCAGAAATAACAGCCCTTTCCTTCAGTTTTCCCTTCTCTTTTTCCACAGTAATCCATGAAAATTGAGGTGGAAACTAGATAATTTTGCTAACTTTTGCAGTTTGACTTCCTTTAAACTCTGACCTTAGTCTTAAACCCAGCTGGGATGCGGAACTAGGAAGTGGTACTTCAACCTTATTACTAATCAAACCCACAAACCTTCCACACACAAGGCACCATCAGGGAACAGAGAGCTAAAGGACACAGTGCCTATCCCCAAGAAATTTAAAATCTGCTGGAGAGAAAGGAATAAACAAATGAAAAGATAATACTCAGTATTTTAAACTTCTACTTAGCTTTTTATTGTGGTTACTTGTTCAGTTTTTCATCTCAGATTAAGTCCCAAATAATTATTCTCTTTAGAGAAAATGTTCAATAAATATTCATAGAACTTGAAGGCAATATTTCTTGATTTTCAGAAGAGACGGATAGTGCCTTGTAGAAACTGGAGGTGGACAATCTGACCTCCCAAACTGACACCTGAGTCTCATGTATATATGGAGAGGATGCAACTGACCCACTAACAATGGAATAATTCCCTTCTCAGCAAGGACAGTGGAACATTCTTTCACACACTAGCATTGCACAGATCCAAATAAGCAGCACAGCCCAAAACAAAAGAGTTCTTCTAACTGGTTGAAACAGGGATAAACATCTAGCCAGCTCACAAAAGGGAACCACGTCCAGTACTGCCACACGAAGCATGAACATCCATATCCATGGGACATAAAAGGTGGTACTCATATGAAAACAGTAAACTCAAAGTATTAAAGTCAGGAAAATAGATACCTTTATTAATATTATCAGTATGCATCAAAGAGATTTATATAGGAAAAAATGATAATTCATTTTATATGGAAGGACAGGTAGAAATAAAAGTCTCTGCCTCTGAACTCAGGTTCTAGTGGGGAAAGATAGACAGGAAGAGATGTTTCCATGTGAAATAGAGCAGTCAGAGGAGACCCCACTGAGAAGGTGATTGCTGAGCAAAGATAAAAGAGGCGAAGGAATTAGCCATGCCATTGAGAAGACAGCCAGTGCAACGGTGGAGAGGCCGCGTGACCGGAATGGACCGAGCAGAGGGAGCGAGTGGGGAAGGAGGCCACAGCCCTGGGTGTCAGAGCACAGAGGGCCGACCAAGGCCATCCCAACGACTTTGGCTTCCATGCTGAGTGAAGCAGGGAGCCACTGCGAGGACAGCAACGACATAACCTACATTTTAAATAAGTGAGCAAAAGCAACAGCTTTAACCTATCACCCCGCATCTTTCCTCTTGGGATAGCCAACTTCCAATCCAGAGATTCTTTTAAGTGGGCACTGCACAAGGGTCAGAGGTGAATTTCTTGCATATCGTCCTGTGGACCCACTTCAAATAGTTTGAGATTTAACAGCAATAGGAAATCACCTATAAAGTTTGTTCCTGGACTGCTTTCTCACTTTCGGTCATTACAGTTTGATCAGTGTTGCACAACTTAGTTTCCTTTAGCATTTGCATAGCTCCCATGAAGTCAAGCTGATCACTAAACTGAGTTCCCCAGAGGGGCTCAGGGGGCCTTCAACAATAAATACATCGTCCTCTAAGTCTAGGCCATCGATGTTCAGCATCCTTCAGCATCAAGAAGGAGCTTCATTTCCCCAGCTCAAAGCCATATATCCTTCACTGAAGACCTTCAGTTTTAATCAGTGTTACCTAAGTGATACCTTTTTGCTCTTACTAACAGATGTGACTGTGATCCTTTCCACAAAGTTTGTCTCTAACTTAGAAATATAATGTGGGCTTTGTATAATTTAAAATTTTTCTAGTAGTCACATTAAAAAAGGTAAAAAAACACTGGTAAAATTAATATTAATATAACACTTTACTTAACCTAATATATTCAAAATATTATATTAATGACTAATATAAAAATATTAATAAGACATCTTACATTACTTTTTTGCACTAAGTTTTGAATTCTGGTATGCACTTTACACTAAGTATGTTTCAAATCAGACTGGCACATTTTAAGTGCTCAACAGTCGAGAGTGGTTAGTGGCTTCATCTTAGAACTAGTTTAATATATCAGGATATTGTATTCTAAACTGTTCTGTGGAATACTAATTTTGTGGAATGCTTGTCATATTACATTTTATTAACTCAAGACACATATTTTTTCATAGTTCAAAGACTTCAACTAGTAAGTATCTTAGAATCAACTAAGGTGACAGTACGTAAAATAAAGATATGTCCTACAATTGATGGTGCCCTATACATTTTGTGCATGTAGCTCTAAAGCAAAACAAAAACAAACAACTTTCCAAATTAAATTTTATGGAAGCTGAGTAAAAGCTAAGCAGGCTTCTTTACTGTAAAACACTGCAGAGCTTTTAATATGTTAACATGAATTGTTAATTTTCAAGAGATATGTAGCTTTTCAAAAACAAAAGCCAAAACAAAACCCTGCCTACAAGATGTTTTTATATCTGAACACCTACTGATGTCTAGTAGGGAACCCTGTTCCACTAAACACGGCATAAATACTTCCTTACCATGCACTGTAGGAGAAGGACTCCTCGTAGGCTGAAGAAAGGGATCACTGGAAGCGCTGGCTGTGTTCAAAAAAGAACCCAGCAAATCTTGACCTGATGGTTTAGAAGATGCTCCAAATGGGTCAAAGGTGGCACCTAGAAAACACCAGGAAAAAGGTGTTTCTTTGTCCCATGGGTTCACTCATTCAATAAATATTGGATAGCTGTCACTCTTACAAGGCTCTAGGCCAAATACTTGAAAAGTCAGGATGATGCCTGCCTCATGGGCTGTTCCACAGGCCCATCCTATCCTTAACACTTCATTCAGGGTTAACAATGAAGCCCAAGGATTTCTGACTACATGTGAATAACCCCTTCTTTGAGGACAAAGGAGTACTCCTGATTTACTGTAGAATGACCCATACACTCTATAAACAAGGGCCCCGTGGGCCTTTGGGCATCTTAGTAACATGAAATAAATCAAGCAAGCTTATAGATTAATAGATAAGTGGTGAAACCATGGCCTGGATCACAAGAGATGATCAGTGAATGAACTGCGATCATATTCAGTGAATTAGTGAACAAACACCAGGCATGAGGAGCTTTGCTATTAAGGTGAAAAGGAGAAAACCTCAGACCAGGTTTTGTTTAGTTTTGTGTTTTTAGTGGTCCTGGCACACTGAAAGTTAAAAAGCAAAGAAAATGAGTGTGACAAAAACTGAGCTCTCACCACACCTTATGTTCTATAAAACGAAATGCTTTCAAAACATTGCTTGCTTACAACTTGCTAGAAACTTGGTGCAGATGTAGTAAAATGCAAAAAGGTTTGTGAATGAACCAGGAAAACTACAACAGAGTGGCAGCTGAGGTTTCCAGGAATGGCACAATAGTAGTATTTTTAAATTTAGTTTATTTATTTTGGGAATGTTGGATCTTCACTGCTGTGCAGGCTTTTCTCTTGTTACGGTGCCTGGGCTTCTCGTTACTGTGGCTGCACTTGTGGAGGGCACGTGGGCTTCAACAGCTGCAGTGTATGGGCTCAGTAGTTGTGACTCCTGGGCTCTAAAGCGCAGGCTCAACAGCTGTGACACACGGGCTTAGTTGCTTTGTGGCATGTGGGATCTTCCCAGACCAGGGATCAAACCCATCTTTCCTGTACTGGCAGGAGAACTCTTAACCCCTGGGCCATCAGGGAAGCCCAACAATGCAGTAACATAATATTGTATCATTTCTTTAGGGCTTATGTTGCCTTTCATAAAGAGAACATCAGCTGATCCTGCCAGCTGTCAGACAGAAGTGATATCATTTTCATTCTACAGACCATAAAACTGAGGTTCAGAGAGCCAAGTTTCTTGCCCAGTATCAAGTAAATGATAAGACTGGACCCATGTTCAAGTTTTCGGACTTCAAATTCCAGGAATTTCCCAAAGCATCTCACATTGTTCACAGACATGAGATAAATGTGATGAAAATGATGCAGAGTGGCATATATATGACTGGGTTTAATTTTGCATTAATGGGCAAGGGAATTAGCTCCCTGTAATGAGATATCACTTCCTAATTTGTAGGTATCAAGCTAATGGGCTGACTGCTTCCTGGAGTAGGAGTGACCTATTCTAGGAATAGATAACTACAGTCAAATGAGTTAATGAATAAACCTCATTCTCAAAACCCAGGGAGGGATATGATTAATATGTGTTCACCTACAACTTCGTTGGCATAATGCTCTCCTAATGTCTGCTGGGCAGTAGATTGGCCTTACATAGTAGCAATGAATCAGCTATACATCAGGCACTCTATTACATGACGTGTATCATTTAGCTCATTTAATACTAACCAAACTTTATCCCTTCTATAAAATGAGAATACTGAGATTTACAGAATATTTGCAAGCAGACACCTAACTTTGACGTCCACCAGTAGAAAATGCTAAAATCTTCTCACTATAACTTGGTACACTTTTTTAATACCAACCTATGTTAAAGTAGTCTTCCCTGGTGGCTCAGATGTTAAAAGAGTCTGCCTGCAAACGTCAAAAAATTGTGGATGGCCAGCCATGAGAAGGGTTGAGTCTGTGGCAAAGAGCAGAGTGAAGCAGACTGAGCTTCATGAGGCTCAAACTCTATCTGGCACCAACTGCTCCACTCTAGCAGCTGTGCTGCTGGCAAGAGTCCCTTAAATATATCTTAAATTAATTAAGTGCTTCTCTGCACAGCAAAAATGTATTCAGAAAACTACAGTCCCAAGAAGGCATTACGGGAAAACTGAGGGAAAGCTCGGGAGTCAAATGGCCTAGTTTTGGGCCTGGGGACTCGCTAGATAAAAGTATATTGCTAATTTGACCCTAAGCCTCTGTTTCCTCAACTAGAAAATGAAGATAACAATACCACCTTATTTACTGTGTTTTTATAAAGACTGAATTCATGGTTGGTGTTAAATTACACTTTTGGCAATAGTGAGTACCCCACAAATAGTTGCTGTTATTATTAATAACAATTCATCCATCTACACCTCCAAGCAGAAATAAGTAAAGCAGCTGAGAGACTGAAGCCTTAAAAGAAAAAGTAAGGGTGACGAACTCAAATATTCTTTCTTAAACTGTCCTACCAAAATGGACAGTATTTCTATTTCCTCTTGTGGTTCCCACTGACATAAAGATACAGACCTTCTGGAGACTTTCAGGGAGATCAGAGAAGTCTAGACTATGAGGGAAGTTTGATTCCACCTGCTTGGCCCAAAAGTTATAATTCAATCCTGAGAGGTAGAGCACAATATGGAAACAATTACCTTCTCCTGCTCTCAGCGTTGGAGAGGCAGAGGTGGACGTGGCAGATCGGCGTGGTGTGGACTGGGTGGATGCAGGTCCACTCGGGTGAAACACGTCATCCACCCCTGACTGTCCAGACTGGATGGGACCAGCTGCACCTCCACCTCCGAACAGGTCACTCAGAAGTTCGGAATTGGAGGGAGGAGCTGCCGGCGAAGAGAAGTTCTTACTCACGGCAGACCCTTCTAGACCCAGAAGATCCACATCCTCAGGGGGTGCAGGGGCAGCTGGCTCCTGCTGCTTTTTGCTGGGCTTCCTGGCTGCATGAGGCTTGTCCCCATTGGCATTGCCATGTGGGCTGGACAGCGTCAGAAGTTCATCATCTGACTGCTCACTCTCCTGATTCACTAGGACGGCGTGGTCCTCCTCGCAGAATGACTTCTCTGATTTCTGATCTAAGGAAGGCCAGGATGCCAGAAATAGTCAGTTACCGGCCACATAATTACTGCTTTTTGTTAGAATCTATACACTTAACTTCAGAAAGAAAGAAAGAGCATCCTGGAAAAAACAATGCTTTTAGACTCTTACTGATGCAAAACTTGATGTATTTCACATAACATTCAATTACTATCTGATGAGCCTTTGAGAGGAATATAGCATAGGTGTGAAGACCAAAAACTCTAGAATCAGCCCAAGTTTGAATCTCATCTCTGCTACTTACTGGCTCTGTGACACTGAAAACGTGGCTTTACTTCTCTGTGCCTCGGTTTTTCCCTCTGCAAAATGGGAGTAGTAAATAGAACCTGGCTCCCATTGAATGTTGTGAAAATTACATGAGATTAGATATGGAAAGTGCTCAGATCAATAGTAAGCAGAACTTAAGTGGTTTTTCTTATTTTTAAAATGACTACTTTCACCATCGTCTTTTTCTTCCCAGCACTATGCTAGGTGCTTTGGAAAAAAAAAAAAAAAAAACCATTGTTTCCTGGTCCTTGCTGCCTCCTTTCGTGGTCTTTTTCTTCTTCCAATGACCTGCAGCCAAAAGCAGGGCCTTTCTCCCACAGTGTGGAGCAGAAGTGAACCCCACACCTAATAAGTGACCAGAGGAAATGGCTCTTACACCAACTGGGAGGAGCTACTTTCAGCATAAAATGGGCAGCAGGAAAGATTTCCAGCAGGAAATTCCTTCTTCTGGGGAAGGAATGGAGAGGCTGGTGAGTGACATCCCAGGCCCTCCACGGGGCAGATGGCCCTATGGAACTTCGTCTACTGCCAGGTAGACCCTGTTCCAAACCGAGTGCAGATCCACATCCCTCCTCCCAAGTTCTATAACGCAAAAAGCTGTGAAAACTAAAGGTTTCCCTACATTTGTGGAAAAATCTGACTGAAAAATCTGATGTGAAAGTTACTTATAAATGTCTTTATTGATTTCACTCAGGGCTATGAGTTATGTTTCACTGCAGACATTTTTTTTTTCTTTTTCTTTTTTATTGAAGGATAATTGCTTTATAGAATTCTGTTGTTTTCTGTCAATCTTCAACATGTATCAGCCATAGGTATACGTATATCCCCTTCCTTTTGAACCTCTCTCCCATCTCCCTCCTCATCCCACCCCTCTGGGTTGATGCAGAGCCCCTGTTTGAGTTTCCTGAGCCATACGGCAAATTCCCATTGGCTGTCTACTTTACATATGGCACTCTAAGTTTCCCAGTCACTCTTTCCATACATCTCACCCTCTCCTCTTCTCTCCCCGTGTCCAAGAGCCTGTTCTCTATGTCTGTTTCTCCACTGCTGCCCTGCAAATAGATTCTTCAGTACCATTTTCTAGATTCTGTATATGTGCATTATAATATGGTATTTATCTTTCTGACTCACTTCACTCTGTATAATAGGTTCCAACCGCCTCATCAGAACTGACTCAAATGGGTTCCTTTTTACGGCCTGAGTAATATTCCATTATGTATACGTACCACAAATTCTTTATCCATTCATCTGTCGATGGGCATTTAGGTTGCTTCCATGTTCTAGCTATTGTAAATAGTGCTGCAATGAACATTAGGATACATGCGTCTTTTTCAATTTTGGTTTCCTCAGGGTATATGCCTAGGAGTGGAATTTCTGGGTGATATGGTGCTTTTACTCCTAGTTTTTAAGGAGTCTCCATACCATCTTCCACAGTAGCTGTATCAATTTACATTCCCACCAGCAGTGCAAGAGCATTCCTTCTCCACACCCTCTCCAGCATCTATTGTTTGTAGACTTTCTGATGATGGCCATTCTAACTGGTGTGAGGTGATATTTCATTGTAGTTTTGATTTGCATTTCTCGAATATGAGTGATGCTGAGCATCTTTTCATGTGTTTGTTAGCCATCTGTATGTCTTCTTTGGAGAAATGTCTGTTTAGATCTTTTTCCCACTTTTTAATTGGGTTGTTTTTCTGGCATGAACTGTTTGTATATTTTAGAAATTAATCCTTTGTCAATTGTTTCATTTGCTGTTATTTTCTCCCATTCTGAGTGTTGTCTTTTCACCTTGCTTATAGTTTCCTTTGCTGTTCTAAAGCTTTTAAGTTTAATCAAGTCCCACTTATTTACTTTTGTTTTTATTTCCATTACTCTAGGAGGTGGGTCATAGAGGATCTTGCTTTGATTTATGTCATCCAGTGTTCTGCCTATGTTTTCCTCTTAAGAGATTTATAGTTTCTAGTCTTACATTTAGGTCTTTAATCCAGTTTATCTTTGTGTATGATGTTAGGAAGTGTTCTAATTTCATTCTTCTACATGTAGCTGTCCAGTTTCCCCAGCACCATTTATTGAAGAGGCTGTCTTTGCCCCCATAGTATATTCCTACCTCCTTTGTCAAAAATAAGGTACCCATAGGTGCATGGGTTTACTTCTGGGCTTTCTATCTTGTTCCATTGGTCTATATTTCTGTTTTTGTGCCAGTACCATACTGTCTTGATGAGTTTGTAGTATAATCTGAAGTCAGGAAAGTTGATTCCTCCAGCTTTATTCTTCTTTCTCAAGACTACTTTGGCTATTTGGGGTCTTTTGTGTTTCCATATGAATTGTGAAATTTTTTGTTCTAATTCTGTGAAAAATACCATTGGTAATTTGACAGGGATCACACTGAATCTGTGGGTTGCATTTGGTAGTATAGTCATTTTCACAATATTGATTCTTCCTACCCAGGAACATGGAATATCTCTCCATCTGTTCATATCATCTTTGATTTCTTTCATTAGTGTCATAATTTTCTGCGTATAGCTCTTTTGTCTCCTTAGGTAAGTTTAGTCCTAGATATTTAATTTTTTTTGTTGTAATGGTGAATGGGATTGATTCCTTAATTTACTCTCTCTGATTTTTCATTGTTAGTATATAGAAATACAAGTGATTTCTGTGTAGTGACTTTGTATCCTGCAACCTTGCTAAATTCACTGATTGATTAGCTCTAGTAATTTTCTGATACTATCTTTAAGGTTTTCTATGTACAGTATCATGTCATCTGCAAACAGTGAAAATTCACTTCTTCTTTTCTGATCTGGATTCCTTTTATTTCTTTTTCTTCTCTGATTGCAGTAGCTAGGACTTTCAGAACTATAGTAGTGAAAGTGGAAACCCTTGTCTTGTTTCTGATCTTAGGGGGAATGCTTTCAGTTTCTCAGCACTGAGAATAATGTTTGCTCTAGGTTTATCATATATGTTCTTTACTATGTTGAGGTAGGTTCCTTCTATGCCCATTTTATGGTTTAAACCATAAATGGGTGCTGAATTTCAAAGGCTTTTTCTGCATTTATTGAGATTATCACATGACTTTTATCTTTCAATTTGTTAATATGGTGTAGAGTCCTTGCATTCTTGGAATAACTTGACTTGATCACAGTGTATGAGCTTTTTGATGTGTTGCTGAATTGTTTGCTAAAATTTTGTTGAGGATTTTTGCAGCTATGATCTTCAGTGATATTGGCCTGTAGTTTTCATCTTTTGTGTTGTCTTTGTCTGGTTTTGGTATCAGGGTGATGGCAGCCTCGTAGGATGAGTTTGGAAGTTTTCTTTCCTCTGCATTTTTTTGTAGAAGTTTTAGAAGGATAGGCATTATCTCTTCTCTAAATATTTGATAGAATTTTCCTGTGAAGCCATCTGGTCCTGGGCTCTTGTTTTGTGGGAGATATTTTATCACAGCTTCAACTTCTGTCCATATAATTGGGTTGTTCATAATTTCTATTTCTTCCTGGTTCAGTCTTGGAAGATTGAGCTTTCCTAATAATCTGTCCATTTCTTCCAGGTTATCCATTTTATTGCCATATAGTTGTTGATAATAGTCTCTTCTAATCCTTTGTATTTCTGCACTGTAGATGTGTATAAGAGACAGGTATTTATCTTTCTGACTCACTTCACTCTGTATAATAGGTTCCAACCGCCTCATCAGAACTGACTCAAATGGGTTCCTTTTTACGGCCTGAGTAATATTCCATTATGTATACGTACCACAAATTCTTTATCCATTCATCTGTCGATGGGCATTTAGGTTGCTTCCATGTTCTAGCTATTGTAAATAGTGCTGCAATGAACATTAGGATACATGCGTCTTTTTCAATTTTGGTTTCCTCAGGGTATATGCCTAGGAATGGAATTTCTGGGTGATATGGTGCTTTTATTCCTAGTTTTTTAAGGAGTCTCCATACCATCTTCCACAGTAGCTGTATCAATTTACATTCCCACCAGCAGTGCAAGAGCATTCCTTCTCCACACCCTCTCCAGCATCTACTGTTTGTAGACTTTCTGATGATGGCCATTCTAACTGGTGTGAGGTGATATTTCATTGTAGTTTTGATTTGCATTTCTCGAATATGAGTGATGCTGAGCATCTTTTCATGTGTTTGTTAGCCATCTGTATGTCTTCTTTGGAGAAATGTCTGTTTAGATCTTTTTCCCACTTTTTAATTGGGTTGTTTTTCTGGCATGAACTGTTTGTATATTTTAGAAATTAATCCTTTGTCAATTGTTTCATTTGCTGTTATTTTCTCCCATTCTGAGTGTTGTCTTTTCACCTTGCTTATAGTTTCCTTTGCTGTTCTAAAGCTTTTAAGTTTAATCAAGTCCCACTTATTTACTTTTGTTTTTATTTCCATTACTCTAGGAGGTGGGTCATAGAGGATCTTGCTTTGATTTATGTCATCCAGTGTTCTGCCTATGTTTTCCTCTTAAGAGATTTATAGTTTCTAGTCTTACATTTAGGTCTTTAATCCAGTTTATCTTTGTGTATGATGTTAGGAAGTGTTCTAATTTCATTCTTCTACATGTAGCTGTCCAGTTTCCCCAGCACCATTTATTGAAGAGGCTGTCTTTGCCCCCATAGTATATTCCTACCTCCTTTGTCAAAAATAAGGTACCCATAGGTGCATGGGTTTACTTCTGGGCTTTCTATCTTGTTCCATTGGTCTATATTTCTGTTTTTGTGCCAGTACCATACTGTCTTGATGAGTTTGTAGTATAATCTGAAGTCAGGAAAGTTGATTCCTCCAGCTTTATTCTTCTTTCTCAAGACTACTTTGGCTATTTGGGGTCTTTTGTGTTTCCATATGAATTGTGAAATTTTTTGTTCTAATTCTGTGAAAAATACCATTGGTAATTTGACAGGGATCACACTGAATCTGTGGGTTGCATTTGGTAGTATAGTCATTTTCACAATATTGATTCTTCCTACCCAGGAACATGGAATATCTCTCCATCTGTTCATATCATCTTTGATTTCTTTCATTAGTGTCATAATTTTCTGCGTATAGCTCTTTTGTCTCCTTAGGTAAGTTTAGTCCTAGATATTTAATTTTTTTTGTTGTAATGGTGAATGGGATTGATTCCTTAATTTACTCTCTCTGATTTTTCATTGTTAGTATATAGAAATACAAGTGATTTCTGTGTAGTGACTTTGTATCCTGCAACCTTGCTAAATTCACTGATTGATTAGCTCTAGTAATTTTCTGATACTATCTTTAAGGTTTTCTATGTACAGTATCATGTCATCTGCAAACAGTGAAAATTCACTTCTTCTTTTCTGATCTGGATTCCTTTTATTTCTTTTTCTTCTCTGATTGCAGTAGCTAGGACTTTCAGAACTATAGTAGTGAAAGTGGAAACCCTTGTCTTGTTTCTGATCTTAGGGGGAATGCTTTCAGTTTCTCAGCACTGAGAATAATGTTTGCTCTAGGTTTATCATATATGTTCTTTACTATGTTGAGGTAGGTTCCTTCTATGCCCATTTTATGGTTTAAACCATAAATGGGTGCTGAATTTCAAAGGCTTTTTCTGCATTTATTGAGATTATCACATGACTTTTATCTTTCAATTTGTTAATATGGTGTAGAGTCCTTGCATTCTTGGAATAACTTGACTTGATCACATAATAATGTTTGCTCTAGGTTTATCATATATGTTCTTTACTATGTTGAGGTAGGTTCCTTCTATGCCCATTTTATGGTTTAAACCATAAATGGGTGCTGAATTTCAAAGGCTTTTTCTGCATTTATTGAGATTATCACATGACTTTTATCTTTCAATTTGTTAATATGGTGTAGAGTCCTTGCATTCTTGGAATAACTTGACTTGATCACAGTGTATGAGCTTTTTGATGTGTTGCTGAATTGTTTGCTAAAATTTTGTTGAGGATTTTTGCAGCTATGATCTTCAGTGATATTGGCCTGTAGTTTTCATCTTTTGTGTTGTCTTTGTCTGGTTTTGGTATCAGGGTGATGGCAGCCTCGTAGGATGAGTTTGGAAGTTTTCTTTCCTCTGCATTTTTTTGTAGAAGTTTTAGAAGGATAGGCATTATCTCTTCTCTAAATATTTGATAGAATTTTCCTGTGAAGCCATCTGGTCCTGGGCTCTTGTTTTGTGGGAGATATTTTATCACAGCTTCAACTTCTGTCCATATAATTGGGTTGTTCATAATTTCTATTTCTTCCTGGTTCAGTCTTGGAAGATTGAGCTTTCCTAATAATCTGTCCATTTCTTCCAGGTTATCCATTTTATTGCCATATAGTTGTTGATAATAGTCTCTTCTAATCCTTTGTATTTCTGCACTGTCTACTGCAACCTCTCCTTTTTTATTTCTAATTTTGTTGATTTGATTCTTCTCGGTTTTGTTTTTTTTTTTTAATGACTCTGGCTAAAGGTTTGCCAATTTTTTTTATCTTCTCAAAGAACTAGCTTTTGGTTTTATTTTTACTATTGTTTCTTTCATTTCTTCATTTATTTCTGCTCAGATCTTTATGATTTCTTTCCTTCTACTAGTTTTTTGTTTTTCCTTTTCCAGCTGTTTTAGGTATAAAGTTAGGTTGTCTATTCAATGTACTTCTTATTTCTTGACGTAGGATTGTATTGCTATAAACTTCCCTCTTAGAACTGGTTTTGCTGCATCCCATCTGTTTTGAGTTGTTGTGTTTTCATTGTCATTTGTCTCTCGAAATTTTATTTCCTTTTTGATTTCTTCAGCAACCTGTTTTTTAGAAATGTGTTGTTTAATTTCCACGTGTTTGTGTTTCTTACAGCTTTTTTTTCTTATAATTGATATCTAGTCTCATAGCTCTGTGATTGGAGAAGATGCTTGCTATGATTTCAATTTTCTTAAATTCATTGAAGTTTGATTTGGGACCCAAGATGCGGTCTATCCTGGAGAGTGTTCCATGTGCACTTGAGAAGGAGGTGTATTCTTCTGCATTTGGATGGAAATGTCCTGAAGATATCAATAAGATCCATCTCATCTAATGTGTCATTCAAGACTCATGTTTCCTTATTAATTTTCTGTTTTGATGATCTGTCCATTGGTATCAGTGGAGTGTTAAAGTCTCCTGCTATTATTGTTACTGTCAATTTCTCCTTATGTCTGTTACTATTTGTCTTATGTGTTGAGGTGCTCCTATGTTGAGTGCATAGATATTTACAACTGTTGTGTCTTCCTCTTGCATTGATCCCTTGATCATTACGGAGTATCCTTCCTTATCTCTTATAATATTCTTTATGTTAAGGTCTATTTTTCTGGATAGGAGGATTGCTACTCCAGCTTTCTTTTGCTTCCCATTTGCATGGAATATATTTTTCCTTCCTCTCACTTTCAGTCTATATGTGTCTTTAGGTCTGAAGTAGGTTTCTTGTAGACAGCATATATATGGGCCTTGTTTTTGTATCCATTCAGCCAGTCTGTCTTTTTGTTGGTGCATTTAATCCATTTACATTTAAAGTAATTATCATGTTCCTATTGCAATTTTCTTGATTGTTTGGGGTTGATTTGTAGATCCTTTTTCTTCTCTTGTATTTCTTGACTATGTAAGTCCCTTTAACATTCGTTGTAAAGTTGGTTTGGTGGTACTGTATTCTCTTAACTTTGGCTTGTCTGAAAAGCTTTTTATTTTTCCATCAATTTTGAATGAGATCCTTGCCAGGTACAGTAATCTTGATTGTAGATTTTTCCCTTTCAGTACTTCAAATATATTCTGCCATTCCCTTCTGGCTTGCAGAGTTTCTGCTGAAAAATCGACTGTTAAGTGTATGGAGTTTCCCCTGTATGTTACTTGTTGCTTCTCCCTTGCTGCTTTTAATATTCTTTGTGTTTAGTCTTTGCTAGTTTGATTAGTATGTGTCTTGGCATGTTTCTTCTTGGGTTTATCCTGTATGGGACTCTTTGTGCCACTTAGACTTGATTGACTATTTCCTTTTCCATGTTGGGGAAATTTTCAACTATAATCTCTTCAAAATTTTTACCTTATTCTGCTCTTCAGAAGTTATTTCCACCATTTTATCTTCCAGCTCACTGATTGGTTCTTCTGTTACAGATATTCTGCTATTGATTCCTTCTAGAGTTTTTTAAATGTCAGTAAACATTTTTTAAATGTGTTGTTTGTTTCTGTATATTTATTCTTTAATTCTCCTAGGTCTTTGTTAACTGATTCTTGCATTTTCTCCATTCTGTTTTCAAGTTTTTGATCATTTTTACTATCATTATTCTGAATTCTTTTTCACATAGTTTGCTTATTTCCTCTTCATTTATTTGGACTTCTGTGTTTCTAGCTTGTTCCTTCCTTTGCATACTATTTCTCTCCCTTCTCATTATTATTTTCTTTTAACTTATTGTGTTTGAGGTCTCCTTTTCCCAGGCTTGAAGGAAAGTTGAATTCTTTCCTTGAAGAAGGTTGAATTCTTTCTTCCTTTTTGCTTCTGCTGTCCTAAGGTTGGTCCAGTGGTCTGTGTAAGCTTTATATAGGGTGAGATTTGCGCTGAGTTTTTGTTTGTTTTTCCTCTGATGGGCAAGGCTGAGTGAGGTGGCAACTCTGTCTGCTGATGATTGGGTTTGTATTTTTGTATATTTGTTGTTTAAGTGAGGCATCCTGCATAGGGTGCTAGTGGTGGTTGGGTGATGCCAGGCCTTGTATTCAAGTAGTTTCCTTTGTGTGACTTCTCACTATTTGACACAGAGGGTTAGTTCTGTGGTACTCTAGGGTCTTGGAGTCAGTGCTCCCACTCCAAATGCTCAGGGCTTGATCTCCAATGTCGGAAACTTTATCAGGGGCAGTGGGGCTAACAGAGAGTACCAGGACCTCAGTGTTTGACTTTTCTACTTTTCTGATGTTTCACTTCCCCAAATTTCACAATATAGCCATTTCCTTGCAAACCAGAAGGGAAGATCTTTGAGCACTGGGGATATCCTTGTTTCTTTAGCACCTATTACAATGCCTGGTCCATTGCAAAAGCTCAATGTGTGATCTGGTCTGCCTAAAGCCAGGACACCTACAGCAGCAACTTCTTCCAGCCCCTCACTGCAGACATTTTAACATGTTTAATGACATGCTATTGTCTGAGATACACTCAGAGATGTTAAGTAATATGCAGTTTATGTATCATACTGCCTTTCTAACGTGCAAAAAATTCTGCATCCCTAAATCCATCTGGCTCTGTGCAGTTCAGTTAAAAGACTGTGCATTTGTGCTAAAACCTATTTTATTGCCTGATAAGAAGATTTCTCAAGTACTTACTAAAATAGCAGAGGAAAGTAAAAGTAAAGTTTTATTAAAAGCTCTTATGTGAAGAAGATGAAGGAGAAACCAAAAGGGGCTGGGAAATCTACCTGCTACCTAGATTTCATTGGGTTTTCCCATTTTTTAATGTTTTTGGTCCCAATTCTCAGTAGAAAATTCTGAAAGAATCTAAAAAGGGTGGATATATGTACAACAAATTCACTTTATTGTACACCTGAAAACAACACAACATTGTAAATCAACTATTTCCCAATAAAAATTTTAAAAAAAATTCTGTAAGTAAACCTTTCAATTCAAAGGAATTCTATAAACAACTTTTTCATCACACATGGAAAACTCTGTGTAGGCACGGGAATAGTGTGTTATATTGACATGGAAAGGAAAGACAACCAAGAAGATTTTAAGTACACTATCACCAGAGGCAGTTTCCTACCCCTTTCTTAAGAAAGTCCTTACCATGGAATTCCGCATTCAATCTTGCAGTTAACCTCAGCAAACTCTAAACATATCTCTAGGTTATTGCGATCAAGTTCAACCTCTGTCAAGGTTTTTAAAGCAAGTAACAGAAATATGTAGGTAGTGTTTGCCATCCCTGCACCAGGGAAGCTCAGCTCTGCCCTGCTAGTGGTCAAAGCCTGGGCAGGGTAGAGGTGGGTGTTGCCAGATTTTTTTATTTTTGGAGAATTTAGTGAAGGGCGTGAGATAGAGTTCTTTGCTAATTTTGCATGTGTGTCAGCAGTATAAATGGAGATCCTAGAAAATACCATGATTATTCATAAACCCAGTGCTGTGATCCAAAACACTGCATAATAGAAAAGGTAGAATTCAGCTTAAAATGGCCTTTTGCATCAGTCTAATAGCATCCATGGAGTTCAGAAGAGGAAAGCTGCCTCATATGGAAAAGGAATGAGTGGGAAGAATGTGAAATAACATGTTAGATAGATGACTTCTAAGTGTTGTTTTTACTTTAGACTGTTTCCAGGACTAATCACTTTTATAGAAGAACCCATGTGATTTACTCACCTAACCATGTAACTTAAAGAAATGCTTAGAAATAAATACCTTGCCAGCAGAGAGTGGAAAAGAAGCCACCTTGCCCAAAATGTCTGGGATTATCTGGAGGGATATCTATTGGAGCCTGTCCTGCAAACAAAAGACATCAAGGAAACAGAGGAAATAAATCAATGAGATAAACAACACAGAGGCTGCATTCTGAAAACTAAACCACCAGATGACTCATACCTCCTAAGACCAGAGTATCCTGATGCTCCTGGTGAGAAGAGAAGAGGATGCTGGGGTTGACGTCTTTTGTGCAGTAATGTTCCCATGGTGGGGTTAGCTCCATCACTTTGTCGTGCGGCTGTAGTTCCACATCCAGAGTTACCTGGAATAGCTGAGGATATTTTTCTGGTACATCGCATGCATCCAACTCAGGCCTAAATAGGAATTTAGAAGAATAAGGTCAGTGAAAAACATGGAACCAGTATGATGTTCAATGCAGAAACCATTGTAGATGGATTCTGAGGTTCACTCTGAGACTCGTTTCTAAGGAAAAATCAACCATTAGTGCATAAGAGACTTTACTGTTCTGAGCCTCGGTTTCCTCATCGAGATAAAAGAGGAGAAGAATGCCTACTTACAGAATTTAGATACTACTGCTTGTGAAAGCATTCTAGATAGCAGAGAGGATATATCCTGACAGTGTACACTGGCATGTCCAAATCAGTTGTTAAAATAGTGAAAAGGCTCACAGCCACCACCCTGAGCTCTTGAATGTCTACTCCTAATCTGGCTCTAGCAACTCCCACCTATCACCCCAGTTTCAGCCACTCTCACGGGTCCCCTAGACTACACTATAATACAGCAACTAACATCTGATGCAGAGGTCCTGGGGGACCCTGCTTCAGTGCTACAACCAGGCATCCATTCTGATGGGTCTTTGTTGGTTCCATTTCCTTCCCTGTTGTAAAACACAAAGAGATACACAGATGCCAAGGATAACCATACTGAAACTCTGCTCACTTCTGTTCCCCTACAAGGTACTTCAGATCTTTTTCTTTGAAGTCTGATCCATTTGTGTTTATGACAAATTACATCCAACTGACAGCTGTAAAATACAACCAGCCTCTGGTATGCTGCTAAGCCACAGGCACAGGATTTGGGGTGAGGGAAAGCTGTCATATGGGCACTAACTGCTGGCACTAACTGTCAGCATTTCACAGCGCCTTGGATTGACAAGGCAGTTTGGCCCAAGTAGCACTCACTTGGTGAACTTTAAAACTGTTGTGTCCAGTGGAATGAATCCAGTATGAAACTGAAGCTGAAATATTTGAGTGTTGGTCACCTAAAAAATACAAAAGCAGCACATTACAATCAATCAGTGAAAAGGGAACCAGATAAAATGGTTATATTTGGGGGAGTCATACATCATCAACTGCTTCTGTATCTGTACTTTGAATTTTTAGTTTACTAGTTACTTTGAAGTTTACTATGAATATTAAACAGCCTCATTTGGCTCTAGCCCAGCTTCACTTCCAACCTCCCCTCTCCATGAATTCTTTTGTGGCAAGCCATTCCCTCATCTCTGAGACCCTGTGTTCCTGCACCTTGCCATACTTTGACTCATCTCATTCCTTCTGTCCAGGATGCCCCTGTTCCAATCTGATGAGCTATTCCTTCAAGATCCACCTTCACATCTTCTGTAGCCTTTCTGAGCCACCACTGGACAGAATAAACTGCTACCTTTATGCCATCTCATCCTACCTCTATAATGGTAGTGGATACTCATACATGTGTGAATTTCCCCTGAACTCCTAAAACGCAGTCTTACTTTTGTCAATCCTAAACCCCTAGGCAATGACTGGCATAGAACATGTACTTAGCAAATACCTGATGAATTAAAAATACGAACATTTGCTATGAACATTACAGTGCATATATGTTTTCAAATTAGTGTTTTCATTTTCTTCAGACAGATACCCAGGTGTGAAATTGCAGGATCAGTTGGATATCACTGACTCAATGAACATGAGTTTCAGCAAACTCCAAGAGATAGTGAAGGACAAGGGAGCCTGACATGCTACAGTCCATGGGGTGACAAAGAGTCAGACACAATTTAGTGACTGAACAACAACATAGCTCTAATCTTCACTTGAGGGAGAGGGAAGTGCTATATTGCTTTCCATATTGCTGCAGCAACTTACATCCCCACCAGCTGTGTATTGCTGCTGCCGGTGCTGCTGCTGCTAAGCCACCTCAGTTGTGTCTGACTCTGTGTGACCCCATAGACGGCAGCCCACCAGGCTCCCCCATCCCTGGGATTCTCCAGGCAAGAAAACTGGAGTGGGTTGCCATTTCCTTCTCCAATGCATGAAAGTGAAAAGTGAAAGGGAAGTCGCTCAGTCGTGTCCAACTGTTCGCGACCCTAGGGTTTCCTTTTCTCCACATCATTGCCACAATAACACTTGTTATTTCTTGTCTTTTTGACAATAGCCATTCTATTCTGATGGGTGTGAGGTGATGTCTCAGCATGGTTTGATTTGCATTTCTCTGATGATTAGTGATGTTGAGCATCTTTTCATGAGTCTGTTGGCCATCTGTATGTTTCTTTGAGGGAAAAAAAAATGTCTGTTTAGGTCTTGTGCCCATTTTTAAATTGGGTTGTTTGTTTTCTTAATATTGTGTTCATAGAAGTATTATTTACAATAGATATGGAAGCAATCTGAGTGCCCATTGACAGATGAATGCATAATGTGATATATGTTAATCATATATATATATATATATATATATACACAAACACACACACATACACATATATATATTTATGTAGCATATATATACAACATATATGATTACTTCCCTGGTGGCTCAGATGGTAAAGCATCTGCCTACAACACGGAAGACCTGGGTTCGATCCCTGGGTTGGGAAGATCTCCTGGAGAAGGAAATGGCAACCCACTCCAGTATTCTTGCCTGGAAAATCCCATGGACGGAGGAACCTGGTAGGCTACAGTTCATGGGGTCTCAAAGAGTCGGACACGACTGAGCGACTTACCTTATGATTACTCAGCCATAAAAAAAATAACAAAATCTTGCCATCTGTAGCACCACGCATGGACCAGAAGGGTATTATGCTTAGTGAGATAAGTCAGAGAAAGATAAATACTGTATGCTTTCACTCATATGTGGACTATAAGAAAACAAAACAAATGAACAAATAAAACAGACTCACACACACATGGAACAAAGCAGTGGGTGTCACAGGGGAGAAAGGTGAAATAGGTGAAGGAGATTAAGAGATACAAATTGCCAGTTATAAAATAAAGTCACAAGAATGTAGTATATGGCAACTAGGGAGTATAGTCAATATTTTATAATAACTCTGTATGGTGTATAATCTATAACAATAACAAATCACTATGCTGGACACTTGAAACAATGTAACATTTTAAGTCAACTGTACTTCAATACACAATTTTTTAATGCAATTAATTGTAGTGTCATTTGTGATATCCCAACAGTGGCAACAACTCAAATGTTCACCAAATGATGAAGGGATGAATAAAAGCTATATAATCATAAAATGGAATATTGTCTAGCTATGTAAAGTACTGATATAGCAAGGATGGACCTTGAAAACACTAGGCTAAGTGAAAGAAGCCAGTCACAAAAGAGCAGACATTGTATGGCTCCATTTATATGAAATGTCTAAAATAGGCAAATCCATAGAAATAGAAAGCAGGTTCCTGGTTGCCTAGGAGACGGAACAGGAGGAATGGACTGCTGCTAATTAGTGGCTGCTAATATACATAGAGTTTCCTTTGTGGGTGATGAAAACGTTTGGGAATCAGACAGCAGTGCTGCACCACTCTTACACAATACTAAAAATAAGAGCACTGCATACTTCAAAAGGGTGAATTTTGTATTAAATTTATTTCAATTGAACAAATGTAGTTACTTAATCCCACGTTCTTAACAGAGATATCTCCGCTCACAGTGATCCAAATAGGGCACTGTAAAGAACACGGGTTGCTACAGAGCAAGATTTGCTCCTCAGTTTCAGGGCTGCCATCTTCTGGCAACACCATCCGGGCTAGTCACAACTTCCAAGTCTTAGTTGTCTCCCCTGTAGAACAAGGGCAATGGGCATAAGTATTTTTTGTTGTTGTTTTCCTTTTTTTTAAATTGAAGTATAGTTGATTTAGAATGTTGTGTTAATTTCTGCTGCACAGCCAAGTGATTCAGTTATATATATTTATATATATACACACACACACACATTCTTTTTTATATCCTTTCCCATTATAGTTTATCACAAGGTATTGAATATAGTTCCCTGTGGCATTCAGTAGTACACTGTTTATCTATTCTTATACAATAGTTTGCATCTGTTAACCACAAACTCCCAATCCATCTCTCTCCCTCTCTTGACAACCACAAGTCTGTTCTCTCCATGATTCTGTCTGTGTTTTGTGGATAAGCTCATTTGTATCATATCCTAGATTCCATATATAAGTGATGTGTGAGTGCATGCTAGGTCGCTTCAGTGTAGCCCTCCAGGATCCTCTCTGTCCATGGGATTCTCCAGGCAGGAATATTGGAACGGGTTGCCATGCCCTCCTCCAGGGGATCCTCTTGACCCAGGGATTGAACCCGAGTCTCCTATGTCTCAGGCATTGGGGGGCAGGTTCTTTACCACTAGTGCCACCTGGGAAGCCCAAAAAAGTGATAGCAGATGGTATTTGTCTTTCTCTTTCTGACTTACTTTATTTAGTATGACAATCTCTAATTCCATCCATGTTGCTGCAAATGGCATTATTTGATGGTTTTTATTTGAATAATGCTCCATTGTATTGTATGGATATATGCACATACAACATCTTCTTCATCCATTCATCTATTGATGCACATATACATCATTTTCATAAGTAATCTTTAAATGTTTTTTCTAATTATAAAACCAGAAGTTATTCAAGCCCAAAGTGATATAGAAAAAATACTGAAATGCTCCTATTAAAGGGTCAGCTGAACTTAAGTCATGATTCTTTCTGAAACCATACCTTAGCCTGTAGCCGGCTTCCAATTGTTGACCTCAAGTGATACATAGAAACAACGACATCTCCTTGCACAGTGATGCTCAAAGGAATGAAGATTTTTCCATCTTGGACACGGTATTCCCTTTAAACAGAGACAAAAACATACTGAAAGAGAGTCTAATCTTGCATAATAACTTAGATTTACAGGTAGAGTCCTCTGTGACTCTGATCAAAGCATCTGTTTGTCCAGGCCTGAACCCAGGAACTATTTTCTAACTTAAGCAAAGTTAGAAGCACAGTCTATGCCAACTGGATGCAAATTGGTTCTGCCATGAGATGCCACTGGTCTTCTGCCAGGGCCTCTCTCTCCATCCCATCCTGATTTCTAGATCAATCAATTGCCCATTAGCAGAAATCACTCTCTTCAAATATGGGTAGTCTTAATGTATTTACCTTTCCCTAATTGTAAATTTATGGTAAGAACAGAGAGAAAGAACAAAAACTTCAATGGAGATCAACATAGAAATAGCAGTGAAATACTCTGTGAAGGTCTTGAATAGCAATCTTGAAATTCAATCTATTTCAAATTAACTTCACTGCCTGTTATCATACAGTCCCTTTTCTCCACATCCCCTACCACCTCCCATTGGCACCTGCCCTTTATTATAGGTTCTAAAACAGTTTAGTCACATCACCATCCACCCAGTTGCTCACACAGAAATTTCATTCATTCCCAATTCCTCCATTATCCTCACCAGTTCTTATCAAGGTCATCTCCTTCTTAAGCATCCAGGCCTTCTGCCCACACCACGATCTTAACCCTCATTATAACTCACGTGAGTCCCCTAGCTTATATCACCATTTGAAGGGGGCTATAGAATCCCTTGATTTAATTGTGCTTTTCTATGATTGCCACCTATGTTGAACATTTTTTTAAGTTACCAGCTATTTCACAATGATACAGTCCTCAAAGGAAGAATAGGATCCAGCTTACACAGGAATGGAGCAGTTCACAAGGAGAAATGAAGAAAGGCATCACGACTTACTTCATTCGTTCAAAATCTGCACAGGTGGTATATATTTTGGTTTCTCCAATCAGGACATCACAGTAAGGACGACATCCATTTCTCTGTTTGTTGAAAAAAGGAACTGGACTGACAGTGATCGACTTAATTGTGAGAGGCTTGAAGTGAGGGCGGTAGGGTTTGTCTGCTAGGAGGTCACACATGTAGCCCAGGTACCTAAAACACAAGACTGACATTCTGTTGGTGCCAACAACACCAGAAGAAATAAGCAATGATTTGCTATAAAGTTTATTCTCATACATTATTAACCTACAGTAAAAAATGTACTGTGTTAGCCCTTAAACGTTAACTGGCAAAAGAGAAATGCTGCCAATAATTTAGGAAAGCTTTTATCTAATGACACTGTTGCACTTCCCTCCAAAGATCTCATAGTGGGATATTTATTAAATGAAAAAAGTTTATGGGAGCTTTACACTAGCTCAATATTTGATCTAGCAGATTAAATTTATTATCAGCTGAAGGCTGGCTTTGGGGAAAAAGTCAGAATTTATCATCAGAAGCAATTTTTTTAGTCTTTTGGCCATACTGCATGACATGCGGGATCTTATTCCCCTACCAGGGATCGAAGCTATGCTTCCTGCACTGGAGGCAGGGGGTCTTAACCAGTGAACCACCAGGGAAGTCTCCAGAAGCAATTTTTAATCCAAAAGGAAGAAGAAGATACAATGTAAATAAGAGAAACAAGACACTCTGACTAAAGAGAAGATAATATGTCAGTTCTTTAAAGATCTTTACCATTTTTACAGACATGATACTAGTTAGACCATGCCTGCGCCAACCCTGCATAGAGCTGACTTTACCTCCTGTGGGATGGTGAAAGTCCAATTCCTGGTCGCTTTGCATAGAGCAATCGAACAGCTGGGCCAGGAGTAGAGTAGAGATTACAGAAAATGAACATAGCACCAACCAGAATCGATGATGCTGCCCGTCCATCCTATCAAAGAAAACGTATAATCTTGTCACAGATATGGGCCAGTCAGGCAACTCAGCACTAAGAGACACGTCAGGGTGGGAAGTCTGGGGAGGGTGGGATGTGGAGGAGAGAGAACGTAATTGGAGAATTGGAGGTACTCAAAACTGTTCACCTGAAAACCAAAATCTGTTCCGATTGTTGAATCACAAAGCAGCAAGGGACGGCTTGTTCTTAGGATATGATTGACTCTGCTAACCTAAGAAACCCAGCAATATAAATTTTATTTGTACTTACTTACTGAAAAATTATCTAGTCTTCAATGAACTTTGGACTGGAAGGATGAGAACTAACAGTTAAGGTCTCTCAGTTTAGGGTTAAGGTAAAGAGTTCTCAGATTAGGCAAATACTGCTTTTTGGACTATTCCTTGTGTACATTTTATCCGAAGGATATTCCCAGATTGCTATAAAATAAAGAAGTTTCACGTGATTCAACCATGTTCAGTAAAGGAATGCGTGCAGTAACATTCCTGACAGATGGTAAGCCAGCTTCTTCTAGAATACTTTAACTGACAGGGATCACTTCCTGTTTCAGGAAGAATTCGAAGTTCTTCCTTATACTGAGCATGTTGAAGCTGCAATGTATTCCAGTCAATGATCCTCGTTCTTCCTTCTTCCAGGACAAAGAGGAAACCTACTCCTTTCTCCTCAGGACAACCCTTCACGTATTTAAAATACTCTCAATTAACTTTTCTATTTTCCAGGTTGAAAACATGCCTGATCTGTGATGGTTAATTTTACGTGTCAACTCGATCAGGCTAAGAGGTGCCCAGAGAACTGGTAAGACATTATTTCTGTGTGTGTCCTAACTACCACACCATCCCTACAATTCTTTCTCACTTGATGTTCCATTTTAAGAGATATCATGATGTGATGGACTTCCTCTGAACAGACTCCAGTTTAAAAACAACAGCCTTAAATGTGCTGCCCAGATGTGAAATGCAAGATTTAAGATGTGTTCTGACCAAACTAGAGAGGAAATACCATCTTCCTTCATGTGTAAGAACACTATGCTTTTATTAACATAGCCCCACACTAAACTAAATGCAAGCTAAATCATACCATAAGCTCTTATTGATCTTTCTACCCAGTAGAACTGTGAGCCCTTTTTCAGATGATATGATAATAAATACACTTAATCTTTAAGAACCAGAATTCAGGACTTTACATTTATCCTGTATTTAATTTCACATTAGTGGCTTCTATTAACCTCCAAAAACTTCTAAGATCCAGATTCATTATGTGACCTTCCTAGCCTGAGAAAGCTGATAAGCTTTTCTCCACATTTCAAAGTTGTTAATTAAAAGGACAACCAAATGCAACCTTTTCCTGGGAAGATGCTAATCCATTAATCACCTTTCTTTGGAAGCAATATTCAGCCAATTTTGACTAAATGTATAACAACTTAGCCCTAATTTTTCCATCTTGAATATAATAAATAGGAAAATATCTCTGATAATCTATTAGTCTTATTCCAAAAGTTCAGTTGCTTTGACATGTATGTTTATAACGAATCAACGTGGACTTCTTTACTCTAAGAGTTTAAAATTATCTATGCAAAAATGTATTAGAATTTCACCTTGAATCAGCATCAGGCTCACCAGTCTATAACTTTTTAAAATCAACTCCTCCGTCTTTTGGGGAGAAAACCTCCTTGCTTTGCCTGTCTGCCACTCTTTTTCCTGTTTCCTGATAACATATAAGGAACCCATATTTGCTTTTCCAAGTGCTTTTAGCATTCTGTCACATAACTGAAGTCTAGAGAGAGGATTGTTTTTAAGTACTGTGATGCGATTTTGCTATCCCACCACCTCTCCGCTTTGTCTTAATTATCATCGTCCGTCCCTTTCTAGCTTTGCCATCTGCTCCCCTGATGCAGGAACAGAATGAAGGACTGACAGTTTCACTGTGTGCCTCAAGCATTTGCTGCTGTCCTTAGTCCAAGGACAGTAAAAGACGTATTTCTCAATCTTAATTCTGGAATTTTAGAATTTAGCTTGCCTGACACTCTTTTAACAGGTTCATGGCTCTTAGACATGTGTTCACTCCCTTTATCTGCTAGCCAGGTCTTTAAAAAAGTTTTATCCGTTTTTTCTCTTTTTTAATTGAAAGACGAATATATGCTTTTGACTCTTAAGTTACTTATTTATTTCTGACTGTGCTGGGTCTTTGCTGCTTTGCTCAGGCTTCCTTCAGTGGTGGCAAGGGGGCTTCTCATTGCAGTGGCTTCCCTTGTGGAGCACAGGCTTTGTAGTTTTGGTTCACGGGCTCAGCTGAACCAACTAAGTTCTGCGGCGCGCGAGATCTTCTGGGCTGGGCATGGAACCCATGTCCTCTGCATTGGCAAGCAGATTCTTATCCACTGTGTCCCCAAGGAATTCCATGTGTTTATTTTTAATAATAATTTAAAAAGGAGTATATAGAATAAAAATAAGCGCTCCCACCTCCAGCTTCAATTCCATTTCCAAAGACTCAGTGCAGACTTCCACCTCATGCATATCCTTTCCAACTCATGCATGGCCAACAGATGAAAGCCTAGAAAGCAGACTATAGGGTCTTAACTCTTTGTCTGCCTCTTTTTTTTTCTTCTTTCATTGGGTTTTTATTTGTCATGATAGTGTCATCAGAACTGGGAGCTTCTGGTCTCTCTCTAACCATCTCCCCTTACAAAGCCACCAGACCTAGGCTTGTTGAACTTTTAGAAAGTTTTTAAGTGAACAGAAAAATCACCAAAGTGCCTAAAGGCTACTTAGTCTCTAAAACAATCTGTCTTTTAAACAATCTGTTCTGCCTTTAAAAGGAAAACACTTTGGCCTTTCACATTAAACTTCTATGAACACCAAGTGTTTTTCCTTTATTCCAAGACTTTGGGGATGTGAAATGGAAAGAAGAAAAAATGTTCTCAGCTTTCATCTCTTTTTCAGCCAGCTGACTCTTAAGATTAAAAGAGGGGAAAAATCATCAACTAAGATTATAGCAAAATATGTACCCTAAAGTTTATCAACATAATGAATAGTTCTGATATTTATGCTCAGATTTCATTTTTGTGCTCCTTTCTTCACATAGTCCATCATTTATTCACATCTTTCGTACCTGGGATACAAAGGTAAAGAAGGCACAGTTCTTGCCCACAAGATGCTTATAGTCCAGTGGGAAAACAGGCAGGTCACCAGGTCCTGATGATGCAGTACATTAAATGCCACCAAAGATATTTAGATATATAATCAAATGTCCATATTACGAAAAAGAAGATTTTACCTAAAGTTGAGTTTAAAGCAATACACAAATGACCTCCAGAGGAAAGTTTGAGTAAAGGGATTCTAGGAGGTCATGGTCAGAAAAATCATCAGTCCCACTAGAACTGCTATAAAATATCATCAATCTATGTGACTGCATACAAGGGCATAGATGTCTTTTAATTTTGTTTTTATTCAAACATAAAGGTAAGAGAATAAAATATTCCAATATGCTATGTCAATTCCATTCACCCAAAACTCTGGCATTTTTGCCTGGGCATCCATAGCTCTTTTTTCTACCTCTTTTATATTAGTAATAGCATATTGCAGAGGCTCTGTGTTATGGGGATTGTATACATATCTGCCTCTCCCACTGGCATTCGAGTTTTGAGGCAAGAATAATGTGTTCCCCTCATTTATAACACTTACATCATGTAATTCCTAAGGAGGTTCTTAATAAATGTTTATTCAATATAAGCATTACCTGTTCACTAGTCTCTATAAGGCCATTTGTATTTGACCAAACCAAACCAGCACAAACAACAGCCATATCAGCAACATGAAAAGGTTACTCACCAAGCAGTGGACAACACACACGTTTTTGGGATTCTGTAGTAGCCAGTTATACATATTCCGACACACAGCAAAGAGGTTGTGCAGGCTGGGAGCCTGCCTGATGGGCCAACTGCATTCTGAGACCTAAAGGAACACAGCAGAAAGGAATGAATTCCCAAGCAACTCCCTCTCCACAAGCAGGTATCACACCAAACAACTTTGGGAAGTGACACTACATCCTCTTTCAACACAGCGGGAAGAGTTGGGAACAGGGTCCAAACACAGAAGAGTTTAATCCTGTAATTTTTTTTACTTTAAAAATTCTGTTTCAGTAAATGGTATGAAAACACAGTTTGAGATACATTTTAAATTAAACTGGATGATTTAAACTACCTATTTGGATTTTTAAAAATTCTGTGGGGTTACACTGAATTTAACTTTTACTTAGTATAAAATGTTTTGATCTGCCTACTAGATGCTTAATTATAGGGTTACATTATAAATCCTGCACTACCCTTAATTTTATCCAAGCTGATAAAAGTGAAAACATGAAAAAGTGCTGCTGAGTAAGCCAAAAATAGGCTTTTTCAGGGGTCTTATTTCTTTCTCTTTTAATGAAGGAACCCACAACTCCATGGGGGTGATATCTGGCATTTTCATTCATTTAACACATGCAATCATTTAGCACATTATAGAACACTGGCTACATTTGTAGAATTCCGCTTGGCTCTGATCTGAAAAATCATGTAAAATGGGTGCTAATATGATTCCCATTTTGCAAAAGAGAAGACTGACTCTCAGAGGTTGTCTTAACTAAAGTCATACCACTGGTTAGCACCAGGATTGCAACCAAGGTCTTCTGAATGTAAGTCACTTTGCTGCAACAGTATACTGGCTGAAACTGTTATTTGCCTCAAAATTCTAGGCATGAGTCTCGGTAGGGAAAAGCTTAGATTTAGGCAAACTCATGAAAACAGAGAAGCCTGGAGGGCTCCAGTTCATGGGGTGGCAAAGAGTCAGACATGACTGAGATACTTTCACTTTTCTTCTCAATGACCTCTCTGGGCTTTCCTGGTGGCTCAGATGGTAAAGGATCTGCATGTAATGCAGGAGACCTGGGTTCGATCCCCGGGTCAGGAAGATCCCCTGGAGGAGGGCATGGCAACCCACTCCAGTATTCTTACCTGTGGAGAACTCTATGGAGTGAGGAGAGTCAGACATGACTCAATGACTAACACCTTCACTTCTCTTTAATAACCTCTCTAATCCTTTCTCCATAAAATATTGTGAATGCTAATCACCTACCTACCTCATAGGATTGTGGCTACCACACAAGATTGTATTTCAAAGGCTTAGCTCAGTATTTGACACACACAAAATGATCAACAAATACTGGCTATCACTATCATTATTCTCTTATCAGGTAGTTGTAGTGCAAATCCTTAAGGTCAGATAGAGCAAACTATGTTTGAAAAAAATCAATAAAACCCTTTTGGGCAAAAGTTTAGACTGAAGGGTCAGATCATACAAGGCCTTGTTAAGAACTGAGAGAAGTATTTAAGAAGGAAAGTAACTCTTATTAGATTTCAGTATGAAGAAAGGATATAGATGACAAAAGACGAAGTCAGAGAGGACAGTCAGATGGCTGTAAGTGGAACCTAAGTAAAAAACGAGGGTGGCTTAAGCTAGATGAGTGGTAGTGGGACACACAAAGGCTTGAGGAATTCAGAAAATAGACAGCAAGTGGAATGCCGTATACGAGACTTAGTGATTGATCAGAGGGTGGCAGTGCATGAGTGTAGACGGGGATGTGCAGGGGGAGGAAATAAAAATGACTGCCAGGTTTCCCGCCTGAATGGCTGGATAAAAGGGTGGGAGGTGCCAGTAGTAAGACAGGGAATTCCGGTCAGAGGAGCAGGCTTTTACAGACATGTCAGCAAAAAGCGCTCTGCAACACTAACACCACCGGTCCAAGAAAACCCAAGCGTCCCAAATTCTTTACATTCAACAGTAGGGAAAGAGAGGAACAATCTGGTTCACGCTTTTCTAGTAACCATATAGTAACTAGCCAAAATATAGGTGGGAAATTCTCTGTGCTGTCTAGAGTTGACACCCGAAAGCAAACAGAGTTTCTCTCTGTGGACGCAAAAACCCCATTCTTTTTGGTTAGTTTGTAACTTTTTTTCCTGTAAAATGATTGTAGGTGGCATCGGGGGACCTGCGGGTCATTAATTATCCTAGACCTTTGGGAAAGACAGATGCAATTCATTAAACAAAATAGATGAAATACCTAACAAAGCTACCAAACAACCCAGGGTAGCCAGTGTCGAGCCTCTGTCAATTCAAACTCCATAAAGCTTGCGCCTTTCACCTAATATGATTTGCGGCTGTTTCTGGCCCATCCTTTATCCTCAAAGAGATCCCCCACTGATATGTTCTCAAGGTATGGAAAATAATGATTAAAAATAGAATAATTGGGAAGAAAAGGTTTGCCATCAGAGGAATTGCAAAATGTATATTTATACAATCTGCTTCCTGTCTGTCTGCAATGTTTTTCCTTCCCTTGGAAAATTTCTAATCACAATACAAAGCCCAAGTTCAAGTGTTCCCCTGTCTCTGACAGTTTCTCTTCATACTCACAGGCAGAAATGCTTAGTCATCCTGATCAGCAGAGCAACATGGTGAAGCCCACAGGCTGTGTTCTCACCTTAGCTTTACCACTTACTACCTAATTAACCTTTGGCAAGTTGCTAATCTCTCCAAGACTCAAGTCTCTTGTTCGTGAAGTAAAAATGGGCATTACAAGGCAGCTGTAAGACTTAAAGAGCATGACATAAACACAGTAAGTGCCAGCTAACCGACCAGCTGTATTCAAATTAACTGTTTACATCTATCTCCCCATTTAGACACTAAACTCCAGGAGAAGAGAGATCATTTTTTGTTTTTGTAACCCAAGTACAGAGTCCACATGCTAGTCTAATGGCAGGCATTCAGTAGGTATTTGCTGAGTGAACAAATGAATGAAAGAACCCAGGAAGGAACCCTATGTGGTAATCTCTTCTCATAAGATGATTTATCTTTGTCTGTGTGTAAAAGATCTTGAAGAAGCAATGTTGAATCAATTTTGTTGTATTTTTAGATTATGACTATGTAAAAATGTAGAAAAATATTTTCTCAAACAGTATTCAGGCAGCAATTTAAAACCTTTTAGAAATTATATGTCACCCCTACAAATACTAAATGTCAGTATCTATAATGAGTCTCAGCTAAAAGCTGGCTAAATTGTTCTTAGCACAATACACCAATTGTTCAGAATCATTAAATCAATCAAGTAAATAATATTAAAGTACTCCATAATTACATATTTACTTGATATATAATTATACACCGTTAGACAAACATACAATTAGAATTTTTTAAAAGCATGTGCTCTGTCTAAAGGGGAAAAACATTAAGGCATTAAAAAAAAATTTTTTTTAAACAAAATCAGTCACTGCAAGAGGTTTTTGTTGCTTTGTGAGGTTCACCGCTTTGTACGATAAGCACAGTCCTTGGGCAGGTGACACTTCATCATGCTGCCTCCAGTCTCTCTGAACCCCTCTCGGAGTAGCAGGCAGCAGAAACGCCATATGGGTTACAGGCTCCGTGATACCACCCGGAGGGAAAGGAGGCCAGAACAGCACAGGGCTGAATGCTACTCGGTTTTCATCTTTCTGTCTCCCCAGGCAAGAGAGGAGATGGCAGAAGCATCCCGTTTGCTGAGCATAAGAGAAGATGCTATAGAGAATCAGACTGAAGAGTCATATCCAGTGTTTTAAGAATCTGACTCCATTTTTGGAGGACAGAGGTACTTCAGGCAATTGCTTATTTGGCATTTTATTATTAGTAATGGTGATTATAGCTTCCCCTTACCGAAGGCTTACTCTAAGCCAGACACTGCTATCAAATGTATTCCTTATAGCATGCCTACAGAAAAATATTCTAAGTATTTGAGACAGAAATCCTTATTGTCATCTCTACTTACTACAGGAGGATGAGTTTTAGATGACATGAAGTGACTTACCCAAGAAGAGGAAGAGTTGAGATGTGAATCTAGGATAATTTTTGTGCATATCATATGAATTTCACCTCAGTAAAAAATAATAAAAATGTGTATACTGTCTGCAGTTCCATACATCTCTGCAGTTATGGCACCACATGGGGGCTATTTTTTTTACCAAGGTTAATAAGACAGTCAAGTCACTGGAGGCTGCAGAACCAGAATGTGGGACTTTCAGGTTCTCTGGCTCCCAGGCCAGGGGTGTTTTTCTGCCCCATTATTTCCTACCCTTACATTGATGCATAGTGACAGAGGAGAGATGAATATAAAGTCATTCCTCTGTGGCCAACTCCCCTCACCTCCAGAAAACCAGAAGAGAAACAACTAGGAGCTATGGTGACCTCTTTAGTGAGTTCTGGAAGGAGAAAGGAAAAATAGGTGACCTCAAAAAAAAAATCACAGACCTTTTAAGAAACCCAACTTGATCATAACCCAACTTGATCATATATTTTCCTAAAATTAAATTATTGGCAAAGAGGAAGAAATTCTATAAGATTATACCGTTTAGAAATAGTGGAAATAAAATAAGATTCTCAAAGAACTAGCTGGGTTTATCTTTTCTGTGTTACTAACTGGGCTCCTCCAGCTTGCTCCTTCCTGGTTGCACAGAGGGAGGAGGAGGCTCAAAGCGACACTTACATTCACATCATCAGGATGTAAGGACTTTAGGGCAGCCTAGATTTGCTGGCCATTCATCCACTTTTCCATTTATTGCCAACAATAACACCAAGAAAAGTGTAAAGCAGTGGTTCCTGAAACTCTAGGACATAGCTACAAAACTTGTGTGCAGAAATGGAACCAGTGCACACACACACACACACACACTCACTCAGAGTGAATGAGTACAGTGTATATTTGGGGGATGATGAAAAAGGTTTGGGTATAGATACTAGTGATGATTATACACCATTATGAGTGTGTTTGATGCTGCTGAATTGTACCCTTACAAATGTCTAAAACGGTATGTTTATGTTATATGTCTTCTATCATAATAAAGAAAAAATAGGAGTGAAAAATACATAGTTAAACTCTGAAGTCCATGCATGAATCAAAATATACAATGATTCATGTCTGTTTAACTCAGATTCAGAACATCTGGTTTAGATGATGCATCTCACTGGTCTCCAGGACTCCACTGTCAACAGCATGACTTTTATTTCCTCAAGGTGGATACTGGCTTAAGAAGAGGCAAAAAATTGACATTCAACACCTCCTCTGCAGTCCTGAATAGGAATTCTAACACTATGAACGCAGGGCTATCGCCTATGCTTTGTTTTGAGTCAAATCCTCTGCTAAAACGGAAGCTAAACACAGAGTCATATTTTAATATTCTGTGCATGGAGTCACAGAGAGTTGGACACAGCTGAGCAACTAACACTTTCATACATACCTACATATGCAAATACTAAGAAACTATTTAATTATTTCATATGATTCCTGTCAACCCATGTGATTTCTAAGCATAAATGTTAATCAAAATAAAGAATGATGCCCCTCAGCAAAATAAAATCATCCTAGAAACAGTCTGTCTCTCTCATCATCACCTTTCTCTCCAAACACACATAAGAAAAAGGTTAAACGGCTGAGTTCAGGATTCAAGGTACAGAGACATGGACAGAGCTCCATTCATGTGAGCCCCTACACAAAAGTGATCTTGTGTTTGGTCTCTTCCTACAGTGATATCCAAGGAAGCCTTGGCCATCTACATTTATTAAAATAAGACTTAATTGCAGACCTAGCCCTCCACTGGTCTGGAAGGAGAAGAAAATGATTGCAGTCATTGAGGATAGGAAGAGGAGAACCAAGAACATGTTTCTAAGTCATGCAAAAATGTGATGCAAATCAGCTTGTAGTGTTAGTATTGGGAAGAGAAAGGATTAGGGAATTAGAAAGAGATAAGGACCTATCAAAAACAGAGCTATGCTGACAATTCTAAGGCTGTCTTCCTGGGATGCACCTGAGGGTTGGGTGAAGTCAGAGGGTCTAGTTCCACTCTGTGGAGTTCTGGGACCATCTGGAAAGGGCTAATGACGTAGTGCAGTTCTGTCTTTTACTAAACCACCTTACCTACCTCCTGAGAAATCTGTATGCAGGTCAAGAGCAATTAGAACCAGACATGGAACAACAGACTGGTTCCAAATTGGGAAAGGAGTATGTCAAGGCTGTTTATTGTCATCCTGCTTATTTAACTTATATGCAGAATACATCATGCGAAATGCCAGGCTGGATGAAGCACAAGATGGAATTAAGATGGCTAGGGGAAATATCAATAACCTCAGATACGCAGATGACACCACCTTTATGGCAGAAAGTGAAGAGGAACTGAGAAGCCTCTTGATGAAAGTGAAAGAGGAGAGTGAAAGAGCTGGCTTAAAACTCAACATTCAAAAGAAGAAGATCATGGCATCTGGTCCCATCACTTCATGGCAAATAGATGAGGAAACAGTGGAAACAGCAAGAGACTTTATTTTGGGGGGGCTCTAAAATCATTGCAGATGTTGACTGCAGCCATGAAATTAAAAGATGCTTACTCCTTGAAAGAAAAGCTATGACAAACTTAGACAGCATATTAAAAAGCAGAGACATTACCTTGCCAACAAAGGTCCATCTAGTCAAAGCTATGGTTTTTCCAGTAGTCATATATGGATGTGAAAGCTGGACTATAAAGAAAGCTGAGTGCCAAAGAATTGATGCTCTTAAACTGTGGTGTTGGAAAAGACTCTTGAGAGTCCCTTGGACTGCAAGGAGATCCAACCAGTCCATTCTAAAGGAAATCAGTCCTAAATATTCATTGGAAGGACTGATGTTGAAGCTGAAACTCCAATACTTTGGCCACCTGATGCGAAGAACTGACTCATTGGAAAAGATCTTGATGCTGGAAAAGATTGAAAGCAGGGGGAGAAGGGGATGACAGAGGATGAGATAGTTGGATGGCATCACTGACTCGATGGACATGAGTTTCAGCAGGCTCCAGGAGTTCTTGATGGACAGGGAGGCCTGGCATGCTGCAGTCCATGGGGTTGCAAAGAGGAGGACACGACTGAGCAACTGAACTGAACTGCTCTTTGAGGGCAAATGAGAACAGCCCAAGGCAGGTGTTCCACGTTCAGTTTCTGGTTCCCTTTGGTAAGACTGCTAAGTCTGGTCACAAAATATGTGCTTATATTAATTGATGCCTTTCTTTAAATATCTTTATAGAGATTGCTTTTATAAATTATATATGTATTATGCATAATCATATATGCATATATTAATATGCATGAATACTTCTATAATGATATTATATCTTTATTTACTTCCAGAGGGAAAGTTTTCCAGACTATCACAAATATTTCAAGATGAAATAAAATTTCTATGGAATATTATGCAGGATGTGTCATGGTCCTTCAATTATTAAAATAATGGCATTTTGTGCATAACTGAGTCACTTCGCTATAAAGCCGAGACTGGCACAACACTGAAAATCAACTATACTTCAATAAAAACAAAGAAGAAAGAAAATGATGGCACTGAGTTTTTAAACTGAAAAGATCAACTCAAAAGATTTGTTGAATTAGAAATAAAATATCTACCCACAATTTTGTGGATGCTAATTTTCTTGCTCTCCATAAGGTAACAGATGAAATGAGAGTTGGAAGGGCAGTTAATTATAGCGAAATGTTAAAGAGCTGCATTTAAAATCTGTTATAGAATGGGAATTTAGAGCAAACCACTTGAGAACAGTTTTATCAGTGCTTCTCAGAGAGTGGTCCCCAGGGCAACAGCAGAAGGAGTCTCCAGGAAGTTGTGAGCATAGCAGCTTCTCATCACACCCCTCTGCTGAAGCAGAAGGGCCAGGTCTGGGTGTTTAAAAGCCCTCTAGGAGATTCTGATGTACATTAAATCTTGAGAACCACTGGGTGACCTCTTACGTTATTTGGAAACTTCTGAGAAAAGAGAATCCTTCACAAAAGTCTCCCTTATCTTATTGAACATTAGGCTAGGAAGTGGTCTAAGAGAGCATACAAAATAATTTCTAGATTTTACAGATCAGGAAACTGAGGCCCAGAGATTATTAATGGCAACTAAAATTTGCAGCAAAATGCTTTCTGGCATCAAAACTGAGATCCTTGACACAGAGTAAACACAGCCAGGTATTATTTTGCATTATTTTGCATCATTATTTTGTAAAAGTTTCACTTTTACAGGACTTCCCTGGTGGCTCAGACAGTAAAGAATCCATCTGCAATGCAGGAGACATGGGTTTGATCTTTGGATTGGGAAGATCCCCTGGAGAAGGAAATGGCAACCCACTCCAGCATTCTTGCCTCGGGAAATCCATGGACAGAGAAGCCTGGTGAGCTACAGTCCATGGTGTCATAGAGTCGGACACGACTGAGTGACTAACACTTCACTTTTACAGGGTCCAATGTGTAAAAAAACCCTTTCTATTTATTCAGAAATCCAGATGCAGCTGCAGAACCAATCATAGCTAAAGGCTAAGTTGAGATATTTGAAAGTGTTCTTGAGAGAGAAAAAGCCTTATTATTTTAGTTTAAATCAAATTCAGTGGCCAGAAATATTGGACTTGGCATTAGATTCAAACCAAAGCCAGCTCTCATCACTCCTTAACCAGCCTGAAACTAGAACTCTTTCTCTGCCCAGTCCCAAAAGCTCCTTGAGAGGATAAACCAGTTTTCCAGGTAATACTCTCAGCCCAGAGTAATGGCTAAGTTACACCGCTACTCTGTACCTCAGTTTCTCCATCTACTTCTGAGGACTGCTGAGGGAATTAATAATAGATTGCATGTGAAGTTCCTGGCACCCTGTGAATGCTCTAAAAACGTTGCTGCCAGTGTCACCACTATAAACATGAGCAATCGCGTCACCAAACCCACAGCATGGACTGTTTACGTGCTATACCTCACTTATGAAAAATGCACCTCTACCAAAAGTTAGAAGGCCGTTCCACTAAAACTGGTGTGTCTCTACTGGTCCCACCACACTGCTTCCACGTGATGCCAAAGCAGCAATAAGGGAGGGTGAAAGGCATCATTAGTGCTCCAATATAAGGGTCTCCAACTGCCCCATGGAGCAGCCCCCATCTTCACTGAGCCACACAGCAACGTGCCCTAACAACTGAGCAACCTGTCACAGCTGATGTGAGGCCCCCAGTTAGCGGGCACCTCACTGACAGAGAAACTTTCCTGCAAACATCCTCACCCAAGGAAAAGCTTCAGAATATCTTATGAAAGTGAAGTTGCTTAGTCGTGTCCGACTCTTTGCGACCCCATGGACTGTAGCCTACCAGGCTCCTCCCTCCATGGGATTCTCCAGGCAAGAGTACTGGAGTGGGTTGCCATTTCCTATCGTATAGTAGCCTAATAAGAATTTTACAGATAGAGAAGGATAGATAGTACATAGTTTTTCAGCTCCATGTGCCTAGGGGCAAAGGTTTTGAGAATAGCTCTTCAAGGGTAAATGTTACGTCTTTAACCTTGTGATCAGGTCTAAAATTCCTTACCCTGCTGTGAAACTTGGCAGTTCGATAAGACTTGGGCGACAGATTGTACACCGTGTAGTGGTCAAGATGTCTGGAATCCAGAAAGCTTCGAATATATCAACCTGATTCCTGAATCCTATGTCAACACTGTCCAGAGGAAAGGACATCACTGGGAAGGTTAACATAGAAAGAAAATAGGTTAAACAGGCCTGCTGTCACAACGGGCAGCAGCTGAGAGCTGAACCACTGAGCCGATAATAAACGTGAGGGACTTACCAATAATTCTGGAGGTAACATAAGTGAAGTCTAAATCTCCCTTCGTGTAGCTAAAAGCAAGACAGAAAAGGGCATTCATTAAAATGATCCAAATATCCCAAGATCTCTCTCTCCCTCTCAGCCACCTGTGCATCATATCCCAGGACATTTCCATCCAGGAGCCATACTTCGACTTCCCTCAAGGCCATCTTCTCTCTCCCAAGGAAGCATTGTCGACAGAAGACAACCCACACCCTCAGAAGCACACCTCTACCCCTCCAAACGGGGCACCCCAAAATTCTCTGTAGATGCCACTTCATGAACAGAATCCATCTCAGAAGAGAAAACACTGCTAAATTATTAACACTGATTGTCAGCCTCTTCATCTACAGGAAAACAGTTCCCCTAAGGGTCAGCAGCAAGGGGGTAGAAGAGCAAGTGATGGAGGGAAAACAAAGGACCCTTTTTTGAGGCCTATAAGTTGCTGGTTGAAGCCGGAAGATATAAAATTATATTTGAGCAAAAATTAAAATGTTGATTAATATACCAGACTACACACATGGATTTCTGCTTTAAAACCACATTTTGTAACTCAACGGTAACACACTCCAGTATTCTTGCCTGGAAAATCCCATGGACAGAGGAGCCTGGCGGGCTTCAGTCCATAGGGTCACAAAGAATCAGACACAACTGAAGTGATTTAGCATAGCACAGCACACTGTAACGTAAAAGGACCCTGCTGCTGCTGCTGCTGCTGCTGCTAAGTCGCTTCAGTCGTGTCCGACTCTGTTTGACCCCAAAGACGGCAGCCCACCAGGCTCCCACGTCCCTTGGATTCTCCAGGCAAAAACACTGGAGTGGGTTGCCATTTCCTTCTCCAATGCATGAAAGTGAAAAGTAAAAGTGAAGTCACTCAGTCGTGCCCAACTCTTAGCGACCCCATGGACTGCAACCTTCCAGGCTCCTTCATCCATGGGATTTTCCAGGCAAGAGTACTGAAGTGGGTTGCCATTCCCTTCTCACTTTATAATTCCTAATACTAAAAAAGAATTCATATGGCCCACTTGTAAAAGTTTCATACAGGGGAAGAGTAGGAAACTTCTCCCAGTAAATAAATGGTAAAGGGCTATTAAAATATAAAAACAAAATTCTGTTTTGAATACAATCCTTAGGTACTGCTTACTTGGATCGCATGTGCATTTTTATCTCAATTCTGGAACCACTAAAGACATAAATCTTAGCAGAATATAAAAGTAGAGCTCTGAGAGGTTAATGTGCCTTAGGTTAACAAGGGCAGATACTGCTAAGAATCCAGGATGATGGATTTGAAAGCCAGGGATGGCAACCAGTATCTTCTAATGTACCAGTAAGCCAAGTCCTCCTAGCCTGTGCTTGTAGCTTCTCAAAGACTCAATCGGATGACTTCAGCGGCATTCCTCAATCAGACCCCATGCAACTGCATCACAAAATTGATAGTCTTTGAGCCAGATAAGCAGTTGGCAGGTATCCAGATCCTCTCGGGGCACAAAGTCCATTAACGTAAAGGGAAGAAAGCACATACCTGGTAACAGATTGTATAACTCTGGAAGACGTGTCTTTGAGAGTGTCTTTCAAGTTGTCCTTTAGGTTGCTAAAGAGCCTCCCTGCCCCTCCTTTCACCATGTCAAAAAGACCTCCGCCATAGCTGGGCTCCATGTCTGGAGATGAGGCACCTGCCAATGGAAATCAGAAAAAGAGGTAATAGCAGAAAAAGAGGTAATGGGTTTCCCAGGTGGCTCGATGGTAAAAGGGAAAAAAAAAAAATCTGTGTGCCAATGCAAGAAATGCGGAAAAACACAGGTTCAACCTCTGGGTCTGGAAGATCCCCTGGAGAAGGAAATGGCAACCCATTCCAGTACTCTTGCCTGGAGAATCCCATGGACGGAGGAGCCTGGTAGGCTACAGTCCACGGGGTTACAAAGAGTTGGACACAACTTAGCAACTAAGCGTGATGAATATGTGGCATGAATGAGGAATATCCCTTTATTATTAGAAGCTACCTTGTTCCCATTTGAGGAATGTTTCTTAACATAGCATAACTTAACTTATCAAGATTGATACATGAAGGAAGCAGGAATCTGTGTGGAGGAAGCTAATATAAACAACAGCCAGGCAGGTTGTACAGACCAGCAGGTGTGAGTCGGAGTCCCTCTCACCTGGGTTCCGGCCCAGCCCTGCTGCTATTCCTAACTGTAAGAACTTGGGAAGCCTTACTAAGCCTCTTTCTTGCTGTCTATAAAACTGGGATAAAAATAATGCCTACTTCACCAGAAAACATTAAATGAGTGTATTTTAAACTATTAGCATAGTACCTACTATATTAAGGAGTCAACAGCTTGCAGCTATATTATTTTTATGCTGCACCCTGAAATGCCTATGTTGATATTTTTTCATCTTTGTTCACTTTTCAACTCTACGATGACAAAGGACAAGAATGGCATCTGTTCTTTAAAAAGAAAATGCAGTATTTGTTGTATACTTCAAAATACGTTAAGAGGATAGATCTCTGGATCTCAGGTACAGAACACAGGACCTCATTTAGCTTACAGGAGCAAACCTCTGAAACTCTGACTCTGTTGCTGACTAAGTTTCCCTTCATACCTCCCTCAGGACAGGGAAATGGATACACATCTGTGTTCCAACATAATCAGTTATTTTAAGTGACAGGTAGATACATGCATGTGGACAGTGGTTAAATGCGTCTGTGGAGAGTCTGCAGAGAAAATTTTAAAACAAACAAACAAAAGAAGACAGATCTCATGTTAAGTGTCCTTACGAAACAAAAAGCAAGCCACACAAAAGAACACAGGAAAGCTTTTGGAGGTTGTGGTGACAGTATCATGACTATATGCATGTATCTAAACTCATCAAGATGCGTAATTAAATATGGTGATGTTTTATATATCAATGATACCTCAATAAAGCTTCAAAATTAACTGCCAGAAAAAGGGAAGTTGGAGGAGGAATTTATAAATGAAAATGTCTTAAAAGACCAACCAACCACATACAATGCATGGAACTTAATCCAAACAAACCATAAAAAGTTAATGACAATTCTCTACTAGTCCAGTGGTTGGGACTCTTGAGCTTTCACTGAAGCGGACATGGGTTGGAGCCCTCATCAGGGCCAAAAAATTACATAAATAAATACAAAGTTAATGACATCTATGGGCAATAAGGATTTGAACAATTAACTGGGTATTCAACATTAAGGATTTATTGTTAATTTTTAGGTATAATAATGATATTGTAGTTATATTACATGTAGTCCTTATCTTCTAGAATACTGAAATATTTATAAATTTAAAATTGCAGTGTTTTATATTTTAAAAAACAAATAGAGAATAATAAAATATTCATGTAATAAAACCCTGAATTGTTAACACATAAAGCACTATTTGCTAGGTATTATTTTAAACATCTTACCTATGCTCACTCATCCCAACAGCATACTTATGAGATAGATAATATTATTTTTCCATTTCTTACATCGAAAAAACCAAGGCACAGAGGTTAAGCCACTTGTCTCAGTGTATATGGCTCATCGGCTAATAAATCTTGGGCAGAGTTTGGGATTTGAGCCCTATGCAACCTGGACTAAAGTATCCTTTCTTCTCCTAATACTACCTTGAATTTAATATTTATCATTCCAAATAATTTCTTTAAATTTTCTTACATATGTAGGTATCCATAAGTAATACATTAATATTATTTTTCATGTTTTCAAACTGCATTCTCCTTGACACTTAGTATGGTCAGACTTTACATTTTTACCAACCTGGTGAATGAGACACATCTCCTTTTGGTCTTATTTGTGGTTTCCATAATTATCAGAAGAGGAGGTATCTTTTGTTGTGTTTACTGGCCAGGTAGTTATTCTTTAAACCATACTTCACTATATCTTGGAGAAGGAAATGGCAATCCACTCCAGTACTATTGCCTGGAAAATCCCATGTACAGAGGAGCCTGATAGGTTACAGTCCATGGGGTCGCAAAGAGTCGGACAGGACTGAGCAACTTCACTTTCACTTTCACTATATCTACTAAACTCGTAAGCTGCAGGAGTTCAAACACACACCTATAAATACATGCTGACTGTAATGTGCTTATCCGTTGATCTCAAGGGCTTTTGATGGCCAAGTCACCATTAGCCAACTATTTGAAAACAATGCTCTATTAGAAGTTGCAAAGAGCAATCAGTGAACAGCCACATGAACAAACACTTGTAATGTCTCCACTTACCGAGCTCTCTCAAGCGCCAGAAACTCCACTTGGACTTTTATGTTAGTACCGTTTCATGTTGTGGGAGATGAGGAGGGTGTTTACTACCCCCATTTTAAAGGCAAAGACACAGAGGCTCAAACAGGGGTGGCAACTCACCTAAGATCTCAGCTAATGAGCAATAGAGCCAGGGATTCAAGCGCAGGTCTGTACCATTCCACAGTCTATGCCACTTCCACCATTTCCTACTCCTCCACAGCTCCATTCCAGTCCACAGTTTGAGCAGCTGTATTCAGGAGGATCCTCACCTGCCTCACACACCGCCATCCCTCTCCAATTCCCTGCTCCTCTCCACCCCCCACATGTCTGCCTCTCATCTGGCTGCTCTCAGCAGCAGCTGTCCTCCCAACAAGCCCTCTCACAAATCACTGCATCTGTCAGACCAACCAAACCAATCTCATTACTCCGGCAGCTGAGCCTCCGTCGCCCCCACTGCTTCACAGCCCTACATAATCTCCAGGAGCCAGCCCAATGAGCAGCTCCTCTAGGCGAGGGCTAGGGCCACAGATCTAAGAACGTTCTCTTGCGTTCGGCTTCTGTAAGAAAAAGGGCATATTACTTCCCTTTAAACACATTCACACATAAAAGTCTGTATCGTATTTTCATTTTAAATACACCAAGGATAGAGCAACATATGCTTATAAATCCTCATCTCCAACCAAAGTTACCATTCTAGCCTGAATACCCTTCTCATATCTGATTGTTCTAAGAGATGAATCGAATTGATTATTCAGACTTCTCTCTGACTCGTGATTTCATGCTGGAATAGAACTCCAAGACACCAACCTATTAAAAGGCATAAATATCCTCGATCATCTAAAAATTGAGCTCTTATCATCACTCAGGCTGCATGCGCCGCTCATTAAGCCTTGGAACCCTGCAGAAACCAGAACCACTTGGCAGAGCTACAACGTCTGTAACCTCTATATACCCAAGTCATATGTCAAACTAACCAGGACACAAAAAAGAAAAAAAAGACACTATCTGACGTTACAGGGCTTTGAGGAGGGTATTTTGGCTTTCCCTAATGAGCTATATGAGTGTCGGAAGCACAGAATCTAAAAAGAATTTTGGAGACTCAGCTTGTTAAGACGAAAAGCAGAAAGTCTTCAAAAAGTGACATAACAAAGAGAGAAACCGTGACATGCAGGAGGAAGACAGTGACTAATAGGGGCTGACAAACCACAGCCCATGGGGCAAACCCTGCCTGCTGTTTCTATACAGTCTGTGAAATAAGAATGTTACCACATTTAAATGACTGGGAAAAAAAGTCAAAAGAAGAATAATGTTAAACACAGTTAAAAACTACATGAAGGTCAAATTTCAATGTTTATAAGTATAGTCTTAGTAGAATACAGCTATACTCATTCATTTACACAAGGTGAAGAGTTGTGATGGAGACGTTATGGCTCATAAAATCGACTGTACTTACTATCTGGTCCTTTAGAGAAAAAGCTTTTTAATCCTTGCACTAAATGGTTGAAAGATTCTGCATTGTTAGGAATCCAGATCTTGTCACCTCTAACACTTTTCTAAATGCTTCATGCAAAGAACATACACCCTGGGCTTAGAAAGAGTCTTTGGAGATTGAAGGTCTAAGAGGGTGGGAGCGGGGAGGTCAGAGTTGAGAGAGCATGAGAATGCCACCCTAGGAGAAAGAGTCCAGGTCTGTGCCCCTAAGGCTCCAGGCAGAATTCTGTTTTGTGATGTCTTTTCATTTTAAAATCTAATCCCACCTAGATAAGCACAAGAGAACTGCACTTTGCCCCCTGTGTCATTTCTAAGGATGTAAGAAACAAGTTTTTCTTGGGATTCCTAATGTTCAGGAAACTAGAAACACCATCCTATCTCTCCCAAGTCATGAGAACTCACCACGGCTATGACTTGACCTGTTCTTACTCACAGAGTGACATCAAATTTCTCTCTCCTGGGAAACAGTCTCTTCCCATGGGTCTATTAGTCAGCTGTTTGCTCATTTACTTATACTAAGTATCAGTCCAAAAAAGATTTGAGATGATCTGATAATTATTTAGAATTTTAAAAATAAATGTATTTTTCAGTTCAGTTCAGTCGCTCAGTCATGTCCGACTCTGCAACCCCATGAACTGCAGCACACCAGGCCTCCTTGTCCATCACCAACTCCTAGAGCCCAAACTCATACCCATTGAGTCGGTGATGCCATCCAACCACCTCATCCTCTGTCATCCCCTTTTCCTCCTGCCCTCAATCTTCCCCAGCATCAGGGTCTTTTCCAGTGAGTCAACTCTTTGCATCAGGTAGCCAAAGTACTGGAGTTTCAGCTTCAACATGAGTCCTTCCAATGAACACCCAGGACTGATCTCCTTTAGGATGGACTAGCTGGATCTCCTTGCAGTCCAAGGGACTCTCAAGAGTCTTCTCCAACACCACAGTTCAAAAGCATCAATTCTTCTGCACTCTGCTTTCTTTATAGTTCAACTCTCACATCCATACATGACTACTAAGAAGACCAGAAAAATGTTAAGGCTGGTCTTAACTGCTTAATGTAACTAGAAATAAAACAAAAGTAAGTGTGGGTATTTTTCATAAACATCAAATTGATTTGTTAGCTGTGGACAAAACACCCTGAGAAATGCTGTGAAATAAGAAAGCAGATGTTGACAGAGGCCTTATCTTGGGAAGCCCATAATGCACAGTAGGCATCCCCCATATATGCTTTCACTGCTAATGCAATATATATATATGCTTATGACACTCTAGGCTGCATATAATTTCACTCAGTAATCCCTAAGAAAGGATTTTCCTCCATAAAGTACTGTCACCAAAAGAAAAAGAAGGTATGCAAATATTTATGCATAAAGATGTTCACTGAGCCTTCAATGGTTAAAAATCTGCCTTCCCACGCAGGGGACGTTGGTTCGATCCCTGGTGAGGGAACTAAGATCCCACAAGCCATGGGGCAACTAAGCCCACCTGCTGCAAGACAGCCTGAATGCTGTAACCAGAGCGGCCTGCAAGCTGCAGTGAAGACCCAGTGCAGCCAAGAAAAAGATGGCCACTGAGGCATGGCTTACAGTGGCGAGAGACAATAAAGGATGCGTTGTCCCACAGTAAGAGATTGAGAATCTCTAAGAATGTAACTAGCTCCTAGTTATTAAGTTAGCTATTAACATCACTTTGTAGAAGAGTACAGATACTCACGACAAAAGGCAAAGTGAGAGATAAAGAGGATACAAAAACACACAGTACAATCTCATATTTGCAAAAAAAAAAAATTTGAGTTTAGGGAAAGAATTCAGATGATTTAATAAACACAAACATAAATAATAAACATAAAATAAAAATTCAAACTTTCTGAATTGCTGGCACCAATCTAAACTCTACGCAGTGTGTGCTCAGTCATGTCTGTCTCTTCGTGACTCCATGGACTGTAGTCTGCCAGGCTCTACTGTCCATGAGATTTGCAGGCACGAATACTGAAGTGGGTTGCTATTTCCTACTCCAGAGGATCTTCCTGACCCAGGGATTGAATCCAAGTCTCCTGCATCTCCTGCATCGGCAGACAGATTCTTTACCACTGTGCTACCTGGGAAGCTCAAATTCTTTATACTGTGCTGTGCTTAGTTGCTCAGTTGTGTCCAACTCTTTGCAACCCCATGGACTGCAGCATGCCAGGCTTCCCTGTCCACAACCAACTCCCAGAGTTTACTCAAACTCATGTCCATTGAGTCAGTGATGCCATCCAACCACCTCATCCTCTGTCATCCCCTTTTCCTCCTGCCCTCAATCTTTCCCAGCATCAGGGTCTTTTCCAATGAGTCAGTTCTCTTTGCATCAGGCGGCCAAAGTACTGGAGTTTCAGCTTCACCATCAGTTCTTCCAATGAATATTCAGGACTAATCTCCTTTAGGATGGACTGGTTGGATCTCCTTGCAGTCCAAGGGACTCTCAAGAGTCTTTTCCAACACCGCAATTCAAAGGCATCAATTCTTCGGTGCTCAGCTTTCTTTATAGCCCAACTCTCACATCCATACATGACTCCTAAAAAACCCAAAGCTTTGACTAGACAGACCTTTGTTGGAAAAGTAATGTCTCTGCTTTCTAATATGCTGTCTAGGTTAGTTATAACTTTTTTTTTTCCAAGGAGCAAGCATCTTTTAATTTCATGGCTGCAGTAACCAGAGGGCTCAGACAAACCTTTTGCACACCAGGACCCAGAAACCACACAGAGACTGAGACAGAACTGTGTTTGAGGGTCTCCTGCGGAGGTACAGGTCAGCAATGGACTGCAGCAGGGGCAGGGGCTCTGAGTACAACAGACCGGGGTATGGCATAAGCCTTCTTGGAGAAGGTCACCATTAAGCCCATCATAGAGCCACCAGAACTTACACAGGACTGGGGAAACAGACTTGTGGAGGACACAAACAAAGCCTTGTGTGTGCCAGGATCCAGGAGAAAGGAGCAGTGACCCCACAAGAGACTGATCCAGACTTGCCCATGAGTGTCCAGGAGTCTCCAGTGGAGGAGTGGGTCGGTGGTGGCCTGCTGCAAGGTTGGGGGCACTGAAAGAAGCAGTGTGTGCATAGGACCTTTTGAAGGAGGTCACCATTATCTTCATTACAGCCACCATAATTTGGCCTCAGGTCAAATAACAGGGAGGGAACACAGCCCCACCTATCAACAAAAAATTGGATTAAAGATTTACTGAGCATGGCCCCACCTATCAGAACAAGACCCAGTTTCACCCACAGTCAGTCTCTCCCATCAGGAAGCTTCCATAAACATCTTATCCCTCTCCATCAGAGGGCAGACAGAATGAAAACCACAATCACAGAAAACTAACCAATATGATCACATGGACCACAGGCTTGTCTAACTCAATGAAACTATAAGCCATGCCCTGTAGGGCCACCCAAGATGGACAGGTCACGGTGGAGAGTTCTGACAAAACATGGTCCAGTGGAGAAGAGAATGGCAAACCACTTCAGTATTCTTGCCTTGAGAACCCCATGAACAGTATGAAAAGGCAAAAAGGAGAGATAACAAATTTCACGGGAAAAATAGTAAGTGGAAAAACTGACACACCCTATGCCAAACAAAGGTTTAAGAGCCAAAGCCACAGGGATAGGAGTCAACTTCTGCTACTAGCTGGATATATGGCCCACTGAAATTCAACAATTTATCAGGATCTTGATATCCTTATCTGCAAAATAGAAGCTTTAATAGAATGCCACACAGGATCTCAGTGAGGATTATATAAGACAAAGTTCTACAAACTCTCAGCACAGGGCCTGGAGTGTTGTGCACACTTATTAAATGATAGCTACAAGGTGGCTCTGGGAAATGAAAAGAATAAAGCAATGAAAATGCAGTCTCCAGCAGAGTTAAGCAGCCTCAGCAATTAAAAAAAAAAAAAAGGCCATGCTGTTCAGTTTCAGGTTTGATGAAGACAGACAGCACGGACATGTGCGACAAGGACAGGATCTCTTTCTAGAGCTTCCGCCACAGCGCATGTTGATTCCTCACATTTGATAGTCCAGAATCATCAGTGTTTAACAGAGGTGAACCTCTTTATAGTCCTGGGGTTTCCTCTTCCCACCCTGAAGTAATCTGGTATGAAATATGGGGAACAATTATATGCTGTTTGCATGACTAATATTCAGGTTCACACAGAATCAAAGATACTGGCTTTTGAAATACTGAAATACTTCTGCACTATCTGACACATAACATGAGCTGCGAAACTGTAAGTCACTTGAGGACATTGTACAGCAGTGGCCCTAGAGATGGACCAGTCTGGCAGCTGCTCAACAGACCAAGAGGGCAGAGGCCTCGGTGTGTGCGGCATCCACCAGCAGTTCTAAAGGAACTCAGCACTGGCGGGCACAGGCCACAAAGCAGGTGAAGTCAGTGATGCTGGCTTTGAGCATCCGAACCAGGAAGGACCCTCAAAGTGCAGCACAGTCCTGACACGTCAACAGCACACTCAGGCCTTCTTGTACTGAAATAATGTGCCTCTTAGACAGTCAATTTATCAGGGATGTTGCAGAAAGGACCTGACGCCATTCCCTACATCAAGCCAACACTTGTAAATGGGGATCATTTAGCTAGTGAAAAAGATACTCCAGAGAATGTCCCAAATCAACACAAAAGATGGACATCTGAATGATAAATAATGTATGCTATAAATACTATCACATAGTAAACAGTTATATGTGCATATGTATATTTATTTGTTTAGAGAATATACTTTATACTATATATTTATATTTTATATTTCTATATATTTCATACTTTATATTTTAGAGAATATATTATATATATTTATATATTAACTTATGATAGTTATTAAAGATTTTATTATCACTTCTGATACCATCAAACCAGTATATACAATATTTCTGCACCTACTTTCAGGAGTTTGAAGGAGGGGCAACCCCAGCTCCTCACGGAGCTATGAAGCCATAAAAGAATCATAGACTCAGGTGTCAAAGAAGATGGAAATGGATGACTAGTTAAGTCTTTTTCAGTTGTGAAGTTCTTGGAGACTACCTTCATTGTAAAAAGGTCATCTGTGAAGCATGTGCCCTAGACTATGCACACTGCATGTGCCCTAGACCATGCACACCGCTGAGCAGTTCCCATACACTAGCGAATCAGGCCTTCACAGTAAGGCTGGTGCTCCTTGGGAGTTCCACTGAGAAAACTGAGGCTTCGGAAAAGTTTAGTAACCATGGTGGCAGAACGGAAGCGAATCTAGGTTTAGCGGATTCAAAGCCTCTGCTTATTTATTTATTTGGCTGCACTGGTCTTTGTGGCAGCATATAGGTTTAAACAAAATTTTAAAATTTATATATATATATATATTCATAGTTGCTGTTATTAGTTGAATTATTCAGGATCTAGTTTCCTGACCAGGGCTTGAATCTGGGCCCTCTGCACTAGGAGCCCAGAGTCTTAGCCACTAGACCACTACAGAAGTCCCCGAAGCCTCCGCCCTTACCTTCTTCCCATTCTAAAGTCTTGCATAAGGACTCTGTGCCTACTCTTGCACCTCACTTTGCATCTCCATCCTAGGATGTGGAGTAGTTTGAACACAAAATTATTTGTGAATGAGTCTGACCCATGCACCTAAATCCAGCACTTGGGGTCTTCAGTAACAGTGAAAATGTTCCATACTTCCTCATACCTTCCTAAAATCTTAGCACGATACCTGGCACACAGTAAGCACTCAATAAGTAGACATGAAACTGGCTGCTGCAGAATGCAAGAATCAGAGAGAAGATGGCAGAGGTGGCAGGGAAGGCCAAACAGATCAACCTTGGGAAAGACTTCGCCTTGGCATTATTGTACGCCGCAAATATAACCAGATGCTTTCACTGTCTCCTCGTATTTCTCCGAATTTCTGATTGGAGCACTGTATCATCCAGCATGCATTCGGCATGCTGCCTGAAAGATGAAGATTTCATGAAACTTAACAAGAGCTGGTTGTATTTGCTGCCTACAGTTTTTATATTCAGACAGATAAGAGAAGCTAATTAAGTAACCATCTCTAGCTCCTCTTTCCTGAAAGGATCCAAGATATTTTAAAAAGGATGATAAGAGTGGAATGAATGAGAAATAGAGTCAAAGTGAAGACCACAGTGAGACTGAAATTGACTCTGCTGTAGAAAAAGGCAAGGCACAGCGATCACAGACAGGCTGGTGGAGCTAGGAAACCCAGTAAAACGGATGTAACATTTTGTTCATTCAGGGGTTGATTGTCAGAGTCAGGCTACATTTGTCAATCCAAATTCTACACAGTAAATCCTCATAAAAACAATGCATGTACATGGCTTACTCTGCTTCAACAAATATTCTAAGCACTGATGGTATACCAGGGGAAGAGACCTGTCTAGGAGATCTTTACTCTCCAACACTTGGGCCAAATAAAGAGGTTCCCCTTTATGAAACAATAATGATCAGATCTAATGAGATCAGAACCCTCAGTGCAATTCTGAAGAAACAGAAAATGTTCTGCCCACCACAAGGCCTCTCAATTCCAGGAAGTGAGGGACCATCACGTTGCTTTCCTCTGTAACAAAAGGTCAAGGCTTAAACTGCATTAAATGGACTATGACATTTCCCTTCTAATGACTAGTCTTGTTGCCTGGAACAGAGAAAACAATACTGTCCATGATAGAGTACAGAGAAAGCAAAAGACTGCTGGCCTGCTGAAAGAATACTGCCAAGAAAAAAAATCGAGCAAAATCTTATTTTTATCATGTGGGTTCCATTTAATGCAGAAAGGGGAGGCAACAGAGGCCTCAAAGGGTGACTAAGAACCCAACTGTCCTCCCAAACAACTCCTGTGTTGAGCCATTCAGTCCTGTCCAACTCTTTGTGACCCTATGGACTGCAGCCCACCACGCTCCTCTGTCTATGGGATTCTCCAGGCAAGAATACTGGAGTGGGTTGTCACTTCCTCCTCAGGAGATCTTCCTGACCCAGGGATCAAAGCCGGGTCTCCTGCATCTCCAGCACTGCAGATGATTCTTTATCAGCTAAGCCATTTTCCCAGATACACCAGGAATCTTAGGTGTACTTAAGATTATGTCTGTTATGCAGATGAAGTTCTAAGAGGACTCTCTCAACCCCCCTCCTTCCAATAAGACTGTCCTCTCTTAGTTTCTCATAGATGGAAATTCTAGAACTATCACTGTAAGCAGACTTCTGAGAGAATGCTCCCACCACTGCTCTCCAAAGAAGCAGTACTATCGTGGACAGATTTTATTTGTTTACAAACTTGGAGCAGATGCATACATACTACACACAACACAGATGCTGTACATACACCAAAGGAGCCTCACTACATGCAAAGCTTCATGCGAGGAGCATGCAGTACCCCACACAATAAACTGACAGATATTGTTGCTCTTATTTTTCAGATGAGGCAAGTGGGTCTCAAGGAGGCAGATTCATTCATGCAAGGTTTCATAGGAAATACACAATGCCTATATGACGCCAAGACCCATGCTTTCTTAATCAGTCACGTCAGTACATTCAACCACAGGGGTGGAAGTTCCGCTTGAACCATGAGGAAAGCAGTGTAGATTCATGACATTTCAGAATCCAACAGGATATCAGTAACATATTCCTATGCTTCATACAGATACAACCATGAAGACAAAATTATTCTCCACAAGGCATTAATATGATTAACTTTTAAAAGAATAGCTCTATTGATGCATATAAAAACTGACATATAATAAACTACACATATTTAAAATGTAAACAGTAAGTATTCACATGTATACGTATGGACACACACATAACCATATATACACACACACAGTACAAACTCCAAAGTGTAGGTCTCTCTCTTTCAATAGCTTCCAACAGAGTCCAGACTGATTGGAGAGAAGATGAGACAACACATGAATCACCACAAATTACCGTCCTTGGTCCCACAAAGTTGTCCCCATTGTCATGGCTGTTCTCTGCTAAACCTCGTGCTGTGCTAAGAACTAGGAGCCTAGATCAATTGCTTGGGACAATTCAAAGAAAAGGCCCTGCACAGCCATGTGTGTATCTCAGAGCTCAAGGGAGGCATTAACCAACAGATGCACCATTGTTAACTGCTTTTTCTTTTGCTCAGACTTGCCCACTATTACATATATATATATTATATAACATAAATGGTGCAGTTCTATGAGGGATGTTGGAGAAAAAAATAGCCATGACTTTGAAGACTACTTTTCAGTGTTAATTGGAAAAAAATGGCAAATCCAAACAGCCGGGAGCCAGCATGAGGAATTTCACCCATGGCAAAGGTCATAAGGAAGTAAGCCCGACAAAACGCAAAGGCATGATCTGGCTTCAGGGGTTCCCCCTGGGTTTTCCTGAACATCTACCCCGCAAAAACCAGAGTCTGCCTGCTTTATTGTACTGTGCTTGCCACTCTTCTGACATTCTCTGGAAAAAGCTAACTCAGGGCTTCAGTTAACAGTCTTCTGCATATGAAAAGAATGTTTCAGCTCAAACCCCTTTGATGGCTCTCTAACTTGCCTGACAGGTTCCCCGGACTTTTACAAACTTGTGAATTGTTTACGGCCCCCAACCGTGAGAGGCACGAAGCTTAGAGAATCTTAGAGATACAGAGCCTTTTCTAAAAAGCTAAGAATTTACTGGTGACTGGTTTCACTGTTGACTCAATGACTGCTGCCAGGCCTCCATATTCTTTATCTTTTAGGCACCTGTGGGATATTAATCAATGTAATTGGGATATAGAAAAAGGAATATAGTAGTTTTGATGTTAGCAACACTAGACTTTTGAGTTAATTACTTTTCTCTTTGTTATAAATCACTGTACTCCTTTTACTTGTTATAAATTGTTGTATCCTTGCTATGTAAAAATGTAACTTTATTTAGTGCTTTCTGAGAGTGGCACCAGACTTTGGGAAGAACAACATTTTTAAGACAAATAAGTCTTCTGGTTGACAAACCCGTTATCAGAAAAGGGCCATAAAATGTTAATTGGCCTTCTGGCTGGAAGATGATATAAATCACCTAAGACTTGTGTATACAACTAGGTATGCAGAGAGAAAGCCTGATCTCGGTAAGAGTCAGGGCTTCTGACACTGCATAATTTTGTATTACCCATTGATCTCTATGTACAATCAAAAAGTATAAAAAGCCTTTTGAACAATAAAGGATGGACCCGTTTCTCGGACTAGTCTCTCGAGCTAGTTTCTTGGAAATCTGGCTCCCACCATGTCTCTATCTCTTTCTTCCTCTCTTTCCCTCTCTTTTTCTGGCTGAATTCCCAACTGGAGCAGGGAGGCTCACCATGTCTGCTTACTTGCCCTAGCTTCTAAGATCCGTGAGAGAGGGAGCCCAAGGTGGGGCATCCTCTGCTATTCAAACGGGCGCTGGTGGCCTAACGTAGATGGTGCAGACTTCTTGTCCTGAAGTTTTACTGGCTTTCCCTGTAAACCAAGTTATTTAATCTCTATCTCTTTCTTCCTCTCTTTCCCTCTCTTTTTCTGGCTGAATTCCCAACTGGAGCAGGGAGGCTCACCATGTCTGCTTACTTGCCCTAGCTTCTAAGATCCGTGAGAGAGGGAGCCCAAGGTGGGGCATCCTCTGCTATTCAAACGGGCGCTGGTGGCCTAACGTAGATGGTGCAGACTTCTTGTCCTGAAGTTTTACTGGCTTTCCCTGTAAACCAAGTTATTTAACATCTTTTCTCCACTAAATTTTCCTACTACACTATTTCTTCCTAATCTCTCTTTATATTTCTAAATAAATAAGTTTTTCCTCGCCACACCATCCCTGCTTCTAATTACCCTGGATCCACTGGGACTGGACCCCAGCACCAAACTATTTCATAGTATGACCTTTTTTTCTGTGTAACTGTACATAGAACACATAATATATATGCATGCATGCCCACAAAAACACAGAACTAAAAAATGCAAAGATGTACATTTCTCCAAAAATGTAAACAGTGGTCACCCTTGTTTTCTTGTTTATTCTCTGTTTTAACTCCATTTTCTTTGGTTTTAGAGGACCTCAGATATAGAGAAGTAACTTAATTATACTACACTGCACAGGCCCCCCTCTGGTTTTACCCTAGATTTTCTTTTTTTCTCCTTTTATCTTCCATCCTGGTGATATAGAGTAAACAGAAGTTCAGAAGAGCTTAATTCCAGCTTCAGGAGAGGGATGCAGGTTGCTGGAAGCAGGAAAGAAGATGGGTTTATGGAAGAAGTAATATTTGAACTGCAACTTAGGTAGAAATGGACATTTCAGGCTGAGGGAGGAGAGAAAGCTCAGACCAAGAGAACACCAAGTGAAGGGTATACACAAGAAGGGAAAGAACCATACCTGAGTACCAGTTATCTGTACTGGGGACCATATTCCATACTAAGAACACTGAGAGATGGGTTTTTAGTCGCTGTTGCTGCTGTTCAGTCGCTAAGTTGTGTCTGACTCTTTGCCACTCAGGAACTGCAGCATGCCAGGTGTCCCTGTCCTTCACTATCTCCTAGAATTTGCTCAAACTCATGTCCACTGAGTCGGTGATGCCATCCAACCATCTCATCCTCTGTTGTCCCCTTCTCCTCCTGCCCTCAATCTTTCCCAGCATCAAGGTCTTTTCCAATGAGTCAGCTCTTAATGGCCCAAGTACTGGAGTTTCAGCTTCAGTATCAGTCCTTCCAATGAATATTCAGGGTAGACCTCCTTTAGGACCGACTGGTTTGATTTCCTTGCTGTCCAAGAGACTTTAAGACATTTCATAGTTTTTAGAGTCTCCACTAAATGGAGAGGGAAGAGGGGGATTTTGAGATGGTAAGTCATTTGTCTAAGGGACCAGCTATAGTGCACATCGCACCAGAATATCATGCTGTTTCCTCAGGGAACTGGGAGGAGAGAGAGGGTGTGTCGGGACTTCCCTGGTAGCTCAGTGGTAAAGAATCCGCCTACAATGCCAGAGATGCAGGTTCGATCCCTGCATTGGGAAGATCCCCTGGAGAAGGGTATTGACACCCACTCCAACATTCTTGCCTGGAGAATTCCATGGACAGAGAAGCATGGCGGGCTACAGTTCACAGGGCCATACAGAGTCAGACACAAACGAAGCAACTAGGGAGCAGCGGAGCGTGTGCTACAGAAAGGAGGAGGGTGAGCTCGGGAAGGTGAGCAGGCCTCAGAACCCAGAAGGACTGAAGGTCAAGCAAAAGAGCAAGAACTTTTGCCTGTTCTCTATGTAACTGCCTGTGGGATTTGGTCCTCACACTGACATAACAAATGACAAAAAAACAGTTATCAGCAGATTTCTAAGAAGCAGATTTCTAATGACTTCTCAGAAAAAAAAAATCTGCAGAGCAGATTAATGCTGCCTCAAACCAGTGGAATTCCCCAGGGCTAGCACACATACTTTAGGACACATTTCAAAAGCCAGAATTCCATCTGAGGGCACCTGAAGGAAATTTCAAGGCAGTACCTTCAGCATCTAATCATCAGATAAATGTATTAGTAGGCATCTCTGATGGGCAGCCTCTGGAGTAAGCCGTGCCAAGCATAAAAATGCTCAGTGAGGCTCAGTGAACTCAGTGAGGATACATCTAAATGCTAGCTCAACAGGGAATGTGGAAGTGCTCTGAAAGTGAGCCGTGGGACAAAAAGACAGCAAAACAAAACTCACAGCAAGCTACTGGATGAAAATCTGCACTTAAGTGCAAAGAGAACGGATGACTCCTCATTTCACTGGTCCCAGGACAAAACTGGCATGGACTTGTCTGGGAGACATTCTCAAAAAGCCCTCACCACTACTCTCTCCTTTGGGAAAATCAAACACTGAGCAAAGTCAATCAAAGGTAATGATGAGAGATACCTAGATCTGACCTCGGCATGCAGCAGATGTGAGCTGGAGCTCAAGGACACCTTTACCTGATGAGTATAGTTTGTTTTCCAGTATTTCTTCAGACCCCTCCCCAACTCAAAAAATGCCTGTCCACATCTTACTTGTCCAGAGAGTCTCAACTCAACAATAAGCACTCCCAGAAAATCCGGAAAAGAGAAGCATTTGGTACCAGCAGAATGCAATTGAAAGGACCAAGGCTTTGCAAATACGCAGACCTGTCTTTGTGACACTAACCTTGCTTCTTTATCACCTGTGTAACAACAGGCAGGCTAATTAAGCCTCAGTTTCCTCAGCTGTAAAATGGGGACAGAGAATATCTTCCCCCCACGTATGTGATGGAGTTTAAACAACATAATGACAGATGAACATCTGTTACTGGGAAGGCAATCATAACCAGTATTTTCCTATGCGGCCTCTCTTCTTATCCCCTGTGGGAAACTGGAAGAGATCCTCCTGAGCAAAACCACCATGAGAAAGGGAAGGAAACAGGACTTAGAAATGGTCTATATCTAGGAACTGCCACATTCTTCTATCGCTTTAGTGACCTTTGCCTATCTGTATGATCTCATGCAAAGAGAAACCTTATGACACCTTCCTCATAGAATGACTACAAAGATTAAATCCTTCATCCTTAAACACACTGTTACATTTACAACTTAGCAAATGGTAACTTAAGGTGGAGGTGTGTACGGTGGTATTGAATTAACTAGAACACTGTTCACAATGGATCACCAATGGGGGCTCTAAAATCCTTTGTCTGGAGTTTTTTCTTATTGTATGAGGATCTGAACTGCAGAGATCAGACATGCAGGAGAATTGTCCTCAGACAAAATCCTCACATGTGGCCCCATGTTGCCAGAGGCAGGCTTATCAAGCAAAGGAAAGGGGTGCCTCCCTGGCTCCCACGTTAACTAGTTGCTCTGGCCGTCTTTCAGGCTTAATTATGCACCAATAATCCTGACAAGACTGGCGGGGCTGCATTGTAAATCACGACGGTGGAAATTCTAAAATAAAAGCAAGATTAATGATATGACCTCAATCTTAGCATGAGGGCCCATTAATTGGAAATCATAGACTTAATTGAATTCTGGGCATAGCACAGCCAGCTGGATCAAATTTTCTGAGACCTGTTTCTTCACACACATGAAGATAACTGAAATGCACCACTGATAACAAAGTCAAACATCAGGTGCTGCTGAGGAGAAGTTGATTATTTCCCTGCATATGAGCTCCCAATTCTGTCATGCTTTGAAGGGACCATCACCGCCATTTCAGCCACCTCCCTGTCTTCTACATGCTTTAAGAGCGTTATGTAACCTCTTTGAGTCTCTGTTTTGCGATCACTGTTAATGTACACACACAGTGCTCAATAAGAAGTAGTCATTATCATTATCCCATATTTACCATCATCTGCTATTATAAGGGGGGGCTTCCCAGGTGGCTCAGTGGTAAAGAATCCACCTGCCAATGCAGGAGACACAGGTTTGATCCCTGGGTCAGGAAGAGACCCTGGAGAAGGAAATGGCAACCCACTCCAGTATTCTTGCCTGGGAAATTCCATGGATAGAAGAGCTGGGCAGGCTACAGTCCATGGTGTCCTAAAAGAGTTGGACATGAATTAGCAACTAAGCACCTCTAATAAGGAGCTTGGAGGTGCAGAAGGGAACAGGAAAGAGTTGTGTGGCTTTTCTTCTCAGGTTGCAGAAGTGGAACCACAAATGACCAGACGAGTCACTGTACACTCAGAGCCTCCCTGCACTCGAGGCAGCTCCTGCCTCTCCTTGGCATCTGACACAGCAGATCCCAGCAGGTCTCTTCTACTTCCTGCGGTCTAGTCTGTGTGAGGCTACCTGCTCTCGGGACAGAGATTACAGACATGAATTCCCACCCAACACTGAGATGGGTATCACACTCTCCTCTACAGAGAAGGAAGGAGGGAACTCTTGAGATGCTGGGTAATGTGTCTAAGGCTTGCCTATAGAACATTCTGGAAACCGGATATCATGCTGTTTCCTCAGGGAACTGTGAGGATGTAGACAGTGTGTTACAGAGGGTGGAAGACAAGATGAAGAGAGTAAATGGTCCTCGAATTCCAAAAGGCCTGAGGGTCAAACTAACCTTCCACAGAACAGAGCGATTTAGAGTTACTGGGAGGGAGGTGGGAATGCTTTTGTTGGAAGCTGCAAACAGACAAATTAATGTGCAAGAAAAGCTTAGTGAGAATAGAGACGGTGCTTCATTTGTGTCTGTAGGAAATACCCAGCAGGAGGCCTACCAAGGTAAACAGTTGAGAATAGGACGCTGAATCTAACAGAATCAAATCTGTCAAAAAACCAAGAGTGCCACTTCGCTCTTATACCAACTGCAAATTGCTTTGAAGTGCTACACGGTGATAATGGCAGGGGTTATTATTTATCACTCACCTTCTGATGGCTGGGAACTGGGACTCCAGGCTTTACATCCATTATCTCATTTAATCCTCACAATGACGTTGCCAAGTTAGCTCTATCATCCCCCTTTTTCAGATGGGCAAAGTAGGACCCAAGACATAGATAAAGTCACACAGCCAGGGTTCTTCCCTAGATGTGTCTCCCTCCAAAGCCCATGTTCTTCTCATGACATTTTATATATTAGTTAAAAGCTTAAAACATAAAGGGAAACATTCAAACCAGCAAGCATTGCAGGAGCGGAGAAGCCAGGTCCTGTGATGTCAGCTCTGTAGATGATCTAAGGATATTCTTAAGACCAGATGTTAAGCAGGGGAAACCTCTAAACATCACTTGCTGGGATAGCACAAATGAATGAAAACTACATCCTGAGTCTTTAGCAGACAGGAGAGGAAAGCTGAGGCCCAGCTCAGCTCATGGTCCTTCGTGCAGAGTGAGTGATCACACACCGGGGTGGGAGCAGTGCCTTCAGAGGCTCTCTATATACAGACTCTAAAAAAGCCAAACTTGTGGAAAAAAAAGAGAGTGAAATGGTGGTTACCAGGGTCTGGAGGGTGGAGAGATAGGACTGAGGTTTAAGGGTACAAACTTGCAATGCGTCAAAAGTTAAGTCCTAGTGATCTAATACGAACAAAGCCAGTGGAGGTGATGGAATTCCAGTGGAGCTGTTTCAAATTCTGAAAGATGATGCTATCAAAGTGCTGCACTCAATATCCCAGCAAATTTGGAAAACTCAGCAGTGGCCACAGGACTGGAAAAGGTCAGTTTTCATTCCAATCCCAAAGAAAGGCAATCAAAGAGTGCTCAAACTACCGCACAATTGCACTCATCTCACACACTAGTAATGTTTAAAATTCTCCAAGTCAGGCTTCAGCAATACGTGAACCATGAACTTTCAGATGTTCAAGCTGGTTTTAGAAAAGGCAGAGGAACCAGAGATCAAATTGCCAACATCTGATGGATCATGTAAAAAGCAAGAGAATTCCAGAAAAACATCTATTTCTGCTTCATTGACTATGCCAAAGCCTTTGACGGTGTGGATCACAAGAAACTGTGGAAAATTCTGAAAGAGATCAGAATACCAGACCACCTGACCTGCCTCTTGAGAAACCTGTATGCAGGTCAGGAAGCAACAGTTAGAACTGGACATGGAATGACAGACTGGTTCCAAATAGGAAAAGGAGTACATCAAGGCTGTATATTGTCACCCTGCTTGTTTAACTTCTATGCAAAGTACATCATGAGAAACTCTGGGCTGGAAGAAGCACAAGCTGGAATCAAGATTTCTGGGAGAAGTATCAATAACCTCAGATACACAGACGACATCACCCTTATGACAGAAAGTGAAGAAGAACTAAAAAGCCTCTTGATGAAAGTGAAAGAGGAAAGTGAAAAAGTTGACTTAAAGCTCAACATTCAAAAAACTAAGATCACGGCATCTGGTCCCATCACTTCATGGCAAATAGATGGGGAAACAGTGGACACAGTGACTGACTTTGTTTTTCTGGACTCCAAAATCACTGCAGATGGTGACTGCAGCCATGAAATTAAAAGACGCACTCCTTGGAAGGAAAGTTATGACCAGATGAGATATCATATTCAAAAGCAGAGACATTATTTTCCTAACAAAGGTCTGTCTAGTCAAGGCTATGGTTTTTCCAGTGGTCATGTATGGATGCTGGACTATAAAGAAGCCTGGGCACCGAAGAATTAATGCTTTTGAACTGTGGTGCTGGAGAAGACTCTTGAGAGACCCTTGGACTGCAAGGAAATCCAACCAGTCCATCCTCCAAGCAGATCAGTCCTGGGTGTTCATTGGAGGGACTGATGCTGAAGCTGAAACTCCAATACTTTGACCACCTGATGAGAAGAGCTGACTCAATTGAAAAGACCCTGATGCTGGGAAAGATTGAGGGCAGGAGGAGAAGGAGACGACAAAGGATAAGATGGCTAGATGGCATCACTGACTCGATGGACATGGGTTTGGGTGGATTCCAGGAGTTGGTGATGGACAGGGAGGCCTGGCATGCTGCGGTTCAAGGGGTCGCAAAAAGTCAGACATGACTGAGCGAGTCAACTGAACTGAACTGATCTAACGCATAAAAGAGTAAACACAAACAACATAATTGTCAAACCTGCTAAGAGACTATATCTACATTATTTGAACAACAAAAAAGGAAATAATAATTATGTGATGTGATAGAGGTGCTAACAAATGCTATAATGGCAATCATATGACAGCATAGAAACATATCTAATTAAGATGTTGTACACTTTAAAGTTATATAATGTTATATGTTAAATATGTTTCAATTTTAAAAAGATGCTCTTTCCTACACTGGGCTCTTCATGCTGCCCAATCCCACCCACCCTACAGGCACAGGCACTCTTTAGGGTCAGCAGCTGCTCAGATTTTGATCCTCCTGTTCACTAGTCATGTGTACAAGTATCCCCAGCAATGGCAGCAGAGGTCACATATGTAACAAACAGCAGGGTGAAACACGAAGCAGATCTGCCTGGTTCTAAACTTCACGGCCTCTCACCATCACATTCTTCATTTCCCACTAGAGAGAAGAGCGGGGGTCTCAGTGCAATTGCCAACAGGGAATGGGTGAATGTACCTCTGAAAAAGCCCCAAGATGACTGTGCCCAATATAAATCAGACATCAAAACTGCCTAGGATCAAGATGGCCAACTCTCCCCCTAGCAGCCAGTGTCACTGCGCCTCCCACGAGGTGCCTGGATTCGCTGAGGACAGTGGGGGCACCACATGAGTACAGCCAGTGGCTTTCCTCCCCACACACCTACACATTTGAGCCCACTTCCGCACGTGAGTCCAGGCATTCTGGAATCTGTATTATCTGACTCATGAGAGTAACCAAAGGAGTTCAGTTTCAAACACCAGTGTGTCCTGAAGCAGACGGCTTTCCCTCCCCAGGCAAAGCCACTTTCTCTGTAAAATGCTGCTCCTTAAGGTTGCAAGACACAGGAGACTTCTAAAACATGAGTGTTAAACTGTCATTTATGCAAACTGCTATAAGATAAGGCACTGGTAGGAGTCCCACCAAACTGGACATGGAGCTGAAGTCTTAACTGCCACTAAAGCGTGGAGGGGGGGGGGAGGGCGAGGCATGGCGGTGTGCAGCGGGGTGGTGCTCAGTCATGTCTGACTCTCTGCAACCCCATGGACTCCTCTGTCTGTGGAATTTTCCAGGCAAGAATACTGGAGTGAGTTGCCATTTCCTACTTCGCAGCACTGGTCAAACAAAAAACATCCCTACCTCCACCATGCCTTCCGTTTTCTATTTCTGCCCAGGAAGACCTGGAGTGGGCTGTTACGTAACAGGCTGGCCAGCTGCAAGCTCCTTCTGTCCTTTTTTCTCTGTCTTGGCATTAATCTCAAAGGGACTGATCTCTACCAGAGTGCCCTTCTTTGTAACCTTTAACATTTGCATCTTACCTTGACAACTGTAAGCTCCTGGAAGGCAAGTTGAGTGGGTTAGATGAGACTGAATATTCAGTGCAGAGCACAGAGCTGTGGACACAGTGGTGGTAAGAGGATTCTAGTATTCCACTACTAAAAATAACAAACACTAACTAAAGTAGGCTAATGTCTGAGAACCTACTCTGTACCAGGCATCGTTCTAAATGCCTTACAACTCTATGAGATATTACAGCTATCCTATATTTTGTTTGTGTGCAAACAGAGCCTATCTTACTTGCTGAGGTCACAGAGTTAATAAAAGCCAAATGTGGATGATCTCCCACAGCCATCTGTTGAATGAAATTACACAGACCACAGTTGGGACTGTGTTCCTTTGGCATCAGACAGACCTGGGTCCAAACTCTAGCTCAGCCATTTATTGGCTATTTCTTTGGATAAGCTGCTTAAATCTTTCTGAACCTCAGTATCTTCACCTGTAAAATGGGTTAAGAGTATCTATTTTATGGGGTTATTCTGAAGATCAGAGGTAAATTCCTATAAAAGAACCTAGTATGACCCTGGCCTACTCATTTCTCATATATGTACTAAGCTCCTACTGTGTAAAAGGCTCTGTGGTAGGAAAACAGAAGAAACCATGATCCCTGAGCTCAAGCTGCTCAGGCAAACATACACAGAAAAGTATACACCATGAGGGAAAGATGGTGCTACGCACTGGATCTCACAGTAAACAGTGGAAAGCGCCTGAGGGCAAGGAGAGGTGACCAGAATCTGCAAGGATGGGTGAGGCTAGCCAGGTGCACTTGGATAGATGATTTCATATCCAGCTGATGAGGGTACTGACCTTGACCCTGTTTTCACATCTCACATTTCAGTCTTTCAGAAAACACTCTCTGTACTGCCTTCAAATTCTTCTAGAATCCAAACCGTGTGCAGAGATTCCACTTATCTAAGAGAAAATGGAGGAGACTTGGCAGTGGGGATATATTTTATTATATACACATACTCACACTTATATATACAAAGTGAAAAGATAAACCCAGAGCCACAAGAAACAGGATATAGGGGCAGGGACAGAAGTTGAATTTTTTTTAATACAACTTGTTTTATAGATTTGAATTTGAAACTATGTAAATATTCTATGTAACTGGAAACATAAAAGTAACCCATAAAAAGTGAAAGCAAAATGAAGCAAATTAACCCAACTAAGTACCAAACTGATGAGATAACCACATATTAAAGTGACCTTAAAACACAAAGTAACTGTCTTAACATGAAGTCTATCCAGACCCTCCCCTGCTTGCCAAAAACTTAAAAAACCCAACAACTTTACATCCTTAACCTGGTTTTGGTGGTAGTGCTGGTATTATTGTTCTATGATTATTTATTATGGCATAAAGCAAATAAGAAATTATATTTGTATAATTGAGAAGCAGGGTTTTGGGCATGGGAGAAAAGGAAAAACAGACATAAGAGGTACTGATATTTAAAAATTAATCAAATGAAGTTTAAAAGAGAAACCCATGTCCCTGAATCTGAGTTGAAATTAGTATTATGAATCCATGTTATATTCTATTTTTTAATTGTTTCTAGCTCTGCTACTGAGAAGAGCTAGACACAGACCAACCCGGTAGCAAAGAGAACCTATCACACCAAGATTAGGGACTTGACACAATACTGCCTGCTGAAAACAATTAGGGCCCTTTGAAAAGTGGCAGATTCTAAGACTGAGGCAGAAAATACACAAGATGAGCCCAGTTTGTGATACCAGAAACCAAGGAAAGAGAAAATGAATATTGAGATGTGTGCAAAGGACTCAGATGCCAACTGAAGAGGCTCCCATTGGCCAAAGATGGGTCCATTTGAACATCAGTAAGAGTAATATAATAACTGCAATGGATTGAAACATAAATATATGTTTACAAACATGAGTTTATAATAATAAGATAATAAAGAAAAGACAGAAGAACTTCATTAGTCACCTTTGGAGAAGGATAGGGAACCAATCTTTTATTTTTGAAAACTCACAAAAGAGAAGAATCAGCTTTTTTCCTGACTTAGCTATATGAACTATACTTCAAGATAGGGATTTATCTCTTCATGGAAGTACTTCGAGCTAGCAAAGAAAGAATGAAAAGAATGAAATTTACCCTTTGCAAGTCCTGAGAGCATAATGCAACAAGGTAGTGATCATAAAAACGGAAGCAACCGTGCATTACGCACCCCTAAGGACTTCCCTGGTGGCTCAGACGGTAAAGCGTCTGTCTACAGTGCAGGAGACCCGGGTTCCATCCCTGGGTTGGGAAGATCCCCTGGAGAAGGAAATGGCAACCCACTCCAGTATTGCCTGGAAAATCCCATGGACAGAGGAGCCTGTTAGGCTACAGTCCATGGGGTCGCAAAGAGTCAGACACGACTGAGCACTGAGCGACTTCACTTCACTTCACTTCAATGGAAATAGAAGACAAAATCTAATCTGAATCCAAATCTGATCAAGCTTCTACATCTAAGTATCAGGGAACATAGGGGATATGGGAATGGATTATGTGCCACCACGGTGATGCAGTTAGCAAAATCCAGACTTCAAGAAAAACATACAGTGCAAATTACCTGATTTATGTCAACATAGATATGCAAGGGGACAAAAAAACAGATGGAGAGAAAACTTTGAAAAATAAAGAGAATTAAGAGACATGTCAACCAACTTCAATGTATAAATATATATTAAAATGGATCTTTCTTAAAGCAAACTGTAGAAAGGAAAAAAAATAAGACCCTCACTTTAAAAACTGGAAAATTTTAAACAGACTAGATATTTGATAATATTAAGGAATTATTAATATTTTAGATAAAATGAGGTATTGTGATCACGTTTTTAAAAGCAGCCCTTCTATCTTAGAGACACCTTGGATGAACTGATTATTATGGTTGAGATTTACTTCATAAAATCCAGAGGGGCAGGTAGATACAAAAGAAATGTGACTCTTCATGGGCAGATAATTGCTGAGGTTAGGTGACAAGGTCATGGGTTTCCACCCTCTGCTTATGCTGTCTCCCCTTTCCACCTTTATATATATTTGAAATTTAAAATCATGTATTTTTATTTATTATACACATTATATGCCACAATATATAACATACATATTTTTATATACACACATTTAGATATAACCCACCTTTCCTCACTACCTGTGGTACAACCAGCCATGAATCTAAGTCATCACCATTTCTCACCTGAATTATGGCAAGAGCCTCTTAACTGGTGCTTTTGCCTCCACTCTTACGTCCCTGTAGTCTGGTAAATAAAGAGCAATAAAAGTGTTCTTTTTAGAAATAAGGCGGGTCGTGTGACTCTTCTGCTTAAAATCTTCCAATGGTTCCCGTCCTGCCTAGAGTAAAAAGCAAAGTTCTCACTATGGCCTAAAATAGGGCCGCAGAGCAGTCTGGGTCCCGGACACATAGGACACACAGCAAGAGATGAGCAGCAGGCAAGCAAGTGAAGATTCACCTGCATTTCTAGCCATTCCCCATCAGTCACATCACCACATTATCACAACATACCAATAACAGAAATAAAGTGCACAGTAAGCGTAATATGCCCAAACAGTCCTGAAACCATCCCCCCACCACTGGTACATGGGAAAAAATGTGATCCAAGAAACCAGTCCCTGGTGCCAAAAAGGCTGGGGACCGCTGGCCTAAAGGCTCTATAGGAGCTGACCTCTGTACTCATCTCTGGTTTATATCTCACATCTCTCTTTCCCCGTCTCTTTGCTGTAGACAAACTATTCATTCTTCTATTCAACATATACCTGCCTCAGGGCCTTGACATTTACTATCCCACTGTCCCCCCAGATAGCCACATGGCTTACTTCCTCACTTCCTACAGGTCTCTGGTTAAATACTTCTTTTTCAGAGAGTTTTCCAGATCACCCTATATAAAGTGGCACCCCCAGCCCTCTTATTTTAGTTTATTTGTCCTCATGGTACTCTTACCTTGGTTTTTTTTCTTCCACCTACTAAAAAGGAAGCTCTGTAAGAGAATGTATATAGTCTGTCTTGGGCGCTGTTATTTCCCATAGTGTCTGTCTCAATACATATTGCTGGCTTTGACCCTGAATTCTGAACTGAAGGGAATTACCTGGAGACCCAGAGGTTAGGATTCAGTGCTCTTACTGCCAAGGGCCTCGGTTCAATCTCTAGTCGGGAAACTAAAATCCCATAAGCCACTAGGTGTAACCAACAGCAAACCAAAACAAAATTCTAAACTATAAACTCACCAACAACACTGTACAGGGAGTGTAGCAAGCAGCAAGGAGCTGGGCAGGAGGTAGGAACCGCAGCTTGAAAGGCTGTGAGCCCTTTTAAAACACCAAGTTTTATCTTGCAGCTGATTGTTGCTGTTGTTCAGTTGCTCAGTCATGTCCAACTCTTTGCAACCCCATGGACTACAACACGATAGGCTTCCCTGTCCATCACCATCTCCTGGAGCTTGCTCAAACTCAGGTCCATTGAATCAGAGACGCCATCCAACCATCATATCCTCTGTCATCCCCTTCTCCTTCTGCCTTCAATCTTTCCCAGCATCAGTGTCTTTTCTAATAGTTGGCTCTTCGCACCAGGTGGCCAAAGTATTGGAGCTTTAATTTCAGCATCAGTCCTTCAGAGAATACCAGGGATAGGGGAGCGTGGTGGGCTGCCATCTATGGGGTTGCACAGAGTTGGACATGACTGATGCAACTTAGCAGCAGCAGCAGCAACAACCTTCTAATGAATATTCAGGACTGATTTCCTTTAAGATTGACTGGTTTGATCTCTTTGTAGTCAAGGGACTCTCAAGAGTCTTCAACACTACAGTTCAAGAGCATAAATTCTTTGGCACTCAGCTTTCTTTATGGTTCAACTCTCACATCCATACATGACTGCTGGAAAAATCATAGCTTTGACTATATGGACCTATGTCAGCTAGGTAATGTCTCTGCTTTTTAATACACTGTCTAGGTTTGTTACAGCTTTTCTTCCAAGGAGTAAGTGTGTTTTAATTTCATGGCTGCAGTTACCATCTGCAGTGATTTGGGAACCCAAGAAAATTAAGTCTTTCACTGCTTCCATTGTTTCCCCATCTATTTGCCATGAAGTGATGGGCCTGGATGTCATGATCTTAGTTTTCTGAATGTTGAGTATTAAGCCAGCTTTTTCATTCTTGTCTTTCATCTTCATAAAGAGGCTCTTTAGTTCCTTTTCGCTTCCTGCCATAAGGGTGGTTTCATCTGCATATCTGAGGTAATGGATATTTCTCCTGGCAATTTGATTCCAGCTTGTGCTTCATCCAGCACAGCATTTCACACGATGTACTTTATTAAGCCAGTTTTTCATTCTTGTCTTTCATCTTCATAAAGAGGCTCTTTAGTTCCTTTTCGCTTCCTGCCATAAGGGTGGTTTCATCTGCATATCTGAGGTAATGGATATTTCTCCTGGCAATTTGATTCCAGCTTGTGCTTCATCCAGCACAGCATTTCACACGATGTACTCTGCATAGAAGTTAAATAAGCAGGGTGGCAATATAACAGCCTTGATGTGCTCCATTCCCAATTTGGAACCAGTCAGTTGTTCCATGTTCAGTTCTAACTGGTGTCTCTTGACCTGCATACAGATGACGGGGAGTCTCAAACCATAAACAACAGGCCCTCAAATTTTAATTACAGGGCTTCCCCTGGTGATCTAGTGGTTAAAAATATGCCTTGTGATACAAGGGACATCTGTTCAGTTCCTGGTCTGGGAAGATCCCCTGGGCCACCAGACAACTGAGGCCATGGGCCACAACTAATAAGCCTGAGCCCTGCAGCCTAGGAGCTGCAACTGCTGAGCCCACACACCACAGCCACTGAAACCTGCATGCTGAGAGCCTATGCTCCCCCGAAATGAGACGCACCCACATGCCACAGCTAGAGGGTAGCCCCCCCTCCCGCAACTAGAGAAATTTCACATGCAGCAATGAAGACCCGGCACAGCCAAAATATATAATTTTTTTTAATTTTAATTATAGTCATTCTTGCCACCATCATCATTACATTAAAGGAAATAATTGTGTTTTGGGTATTTATATGGCTTATACATTACAAGGTTTATCATCTTCCAATTAAAGAAGCTGAATCACCATACTTCTGGTTAGCTACTTAAAACAACTGGATCCTCCTGAATTAGAATTAAATGTCCCCAGACAAAGAGATACGGGCATGTAAAAAAGAGACAATCATTTGCCTGCAAGATTTTTTGAATGAAAAGGCCCCAAGGACATTAGCAACTTAGGATGTAAGGGGTTATTAGGGAACAAACTGTTTAAGAAACAAAACTCTCATTGTGTGTGTGTGTGTGTGTGTGTGTGTGTGTGTGTGTATGTTAGTCACTCAGATGTGTCTCTTTGTGACCGCACAGATTATAGCCCACCAGGCTCCTGTGTCATGGAATTTTCCAGGCAAGAATACTGGAGTGGGTTGCCATTCCCTTCTCCAGGGGATCTTCCCGCCCCAGGGATCGAACCCAGCTCTCCCACGTTGCAGGCAGATTCTTTACTACCTAAGCCATCAAGGAAGCCTTGATGGGCCACAAAAGCCCTTGTACCCATCATGACTTTATAGCATAGAAAGTTATAAGGTAAGAAAGAGCAGATACAAAGAAATCTGAGAGTCACCTTGTCTCCTCCTGCCCCCGACCCTTGTTTCCACAGGCAGGCACCAAACCCATCCATCCTTTCTAAGTATCCACTACTAGCTAGTACCTTGGTTCAGGTCCCTTTCATTTCTAGTCTCCTGATTTCCTGCTAAGTGATCTTCCTACCACCAGCCTTGAATCTCTTTGATTCCCTCCAGAGGGATGTTGTTATTAATGATATGCAAATTTAATCTTATCACTCCACTTCTAAAAAACATTTAGGTGCTTCAGGTAACAAGGTTTACAAGCCTTGAATGACGGGAGCTGCTTGCCTCTACAGTCTCATCTCCCACATTCCCTTACTTATCCTGGATTCTCTGGCTCTTTGTTCCAGCCCCAGGGAACCACTTGCAGTTCTCCCAACAGCCTATGCGCTCACTTTCTGGAACTTTGCACAGCTTTCCTAGGTATCCTCTGCTGTCTCAAGAGTATTTTTGCTATCTCCTCTCCAGCAACAATTCTGCATGTGTTAGATGTACTACATTTGGTATGCTATATTCCCCCAAGAAACTACTCTAAAAGACCTTATATTATTTACCACCTTGCCAGAGCTGTCAGGCTTCAGCATTTGAAGTCTATGTTCTCCTAGTTCTTGCGTTAAACATGATTGCATCTTATACTTGCAGTTTTCATGTCAGCCTAGAAAATTCTGCAAGTATAATCTCAACTGGGAGCCCTCTTTTTCATTTGCTATTATGTTTTGTTATTGCCCTCTCCTAAAGCAAGGATAGTTAAAGTAACATAACTGTACCTTTCTTTCAATTATCTAGTCCAAAAGATTCAAATATATCTTCAGAAGAATTTCTTATAATAAATAGATCAGATATGAACACGGCTAAAGCCTTGGTTACTTTGCAAAATAATTTCTATTTATATTCATAACTATGTTTCTTTGTGTGTTTTTTTGTTTTTAAAATGTCCCTTAAACAACCTATAAATCCTTGATGATTCTCCAGGCGCGGCCTTCAATATGATATAATCAAACACAAGGTGATAGTAAACACTGAAGCTTGGGGGAAAAAAATAGTCTTGAAGAATTCCAGACTCAAGGATGTTATAGAATACTTTACTAGGGTTAGTATAAAACAGAATTTGCAGTTATTTTCTGAAAGTATTTACAATAATATTCAAGGAGAAAAAATGCCTGAGTCATTATGCTACAGATGGCACCAATGCTTTTTAAGATTTTAAAGCTACTGTGTTTTTCAGGAACTCTGACTATACATACAACAATATCTGGGTTGGAATCCTGGTTCTGTCGCCTGCCAGCTATGCTGTGATCTTGGGCAAGTTACCCCTTTTGAGCCTCAGACTCTTCAGCCATAAAACCAAGATAATTAAACTCAGCTCAAAGGCAGTTGTAAAAAGGGAGTAAAATTATGCTTGTGGAAGCGCTTCGTAAACTAAAAGTAAGGCACTGATGGTGTGTACTGATGGCCAGTGCGAAGAGTGATGTGATTAAGAGATAATGCTCTTCCAACGTTCTCCACCTAGCAGTCTGCTGCTTATTGCTCCAAGCTATTACTTTTATTGTTACTGGAAGTACATCAAAAGGATCTCTTCTGAGCCTGGGCAAATACCAAACAAGTCCAGAATGTACTGCTAAGTTCCCACAATTAATTACTGAGCTTGTACTCTTTTTCTTTCTTTAAAGAACCTCTCAGCATATTACAAACCTTAATATGAAGAGATGAATTAGCATTAGATTAAGACCCAAGTGCCCAAACTGGAACCATGTGCAAATCTGCTAGTTCTGTTAGTGATGGATGGACGGCTGCCAGTGGGTGCACATCTGTGAGGCTCTAGCACTGTAAATAGAAGAATCTGTCATTGTTTCCAGAGCAGCTCAGCCCCTCTGCCAACAGAATACCCTTTGAGTACCCTCCAAGTTTCTATAAATTCCAGGTTTCAGGTTCTGATGTAATCATCTGATTTCCAGCCATTTAAGTGCTTGAATGGGTTTTAAGAGGAAAGAGTGATCTAAGTATTTTTATAAATCACTGCTAACATGAAAAACATCAATGCTTTCTTATGTTCAAAGCCCCTGGGAGATCTCAAAAGATTTCTGAAGGAACACTGTCAGTGTAACCACTTCTAAAAGTTAGTTTAATGAAGCCAAAGAAACACTTCATCAGGGAAGTTGTTGATCTCTCTTCCAAAGGTACCTAGGCAAGGTAAGATCTGGCAAGCATGAAGGTGTTTGCCCCATCATCATTGAAGATTATACAAAAATAAGTCATTGATTCTCCATGATGGGGTGGGATGGGCAACACTGACAATGAGCCTCTGTCTCCCCTTTGGTAACAAACTCTAAAGTATACAAGGCTCTGAATGGGAGGGGAGTTTGGGGGAGAATGGACACATGTGTATGGCTGAGTCCCTTTTCTGCCTACCTAAAATTATCCCAACATTGTTAATCAGCTACACTCCAATACAAAATAAAAAGTTACAAAATATATATAAAGTATACAAGGCTCAGACATATTAGTTTACTTCTTGCCTCTTTTCCACTTCCCCACTCAGGGCATTTGCCTTTAGCATTCCTTCCACTAGGAAGCTCTTCCTGGCTCTTTGCATGGTTGATTCCTTCTCATTCTCCAGGAGATCCTACTACAAATGCTACCCATTCAGAAAGGTGTCCTCTCTCATCAGTTCTAAAGCAGCCCCTATCACTAGCCCACAAGCCACCAAATATTTGTGATTCTGAAAGATCCAGGTTACAAATGCCCCCCTCCTGTTGTCTACATATGCTGATTTGGGGATGGAAAAGAAGTTTAACCACAGACACATGAATTCCTCATGGAGTGCCCCATTGTTAATATGTGCACTATAACCCATCTGTGATACTGTTAAGACGAAAAAAATAAATGATAAAAGGCAAGACTATCCCCAATAAAGACCTAGAAACATCTGTGTTAAATCAGAGCCTACAATCTCTAACCAAGCACAACAAAGCTAGCAAACCGAGGCTTGGTACCAGGTCCTAAGATACACTGAGAGACTCCAGAACATAAGGAAGCAGGGTTCCTGCCCACCAAAGCAATGAACATGAGGCAGAGGACAGATTCAGAGTTCCTCCTTGGCATCAGACCCACATGGAGTCAAATCCCAACTCTCCCACATGCCGTAAGCTCTGTGACACTTCTGCGCATCTGTTTCCTCGGGCAAAAGAAAATATCCTAAGGAGCTCTGATGATGGCAAGATGGCACACAAGGACAACAGCTTGTGCCAATGTGGTGGCCAAATATTTCTCTGTGGCCCAAGCTCATACTCAGCCAGGAAGATGCAGAACCTGTCCTGTCAACTTGGGGCTCCTAACCGACTTACAGCAGCTCTTCCTGCTCAGGTTATAATTAGGAATGTCTGACTATTATGAGGAACATGAGAGAACTTCATAAAGTGTTAATGAGCACCCTTGATTTGTCTGGCATCAGAGTGAAGGGACAGTGACTCAGGCCACCAGCACACTAAGATAAACAGGTGGCAGTTCCATTACGTGTGACCTTAGGAAAGTGACTTCATCTCTCTGGAAATTTCGATCTGTGAATTGGGGATTAATAATAGTACTTGTCTCCTAGAAATCTTCTCAACCCTAAATAATACAATTAATATTAAATATTTAAACCCTGCATGGCAGATAAATACTAAGTTGTAAACAATGACAGCTATTTATGCTAGTGTGACCTTCTCATCAAGGATTCTGAACTTGTCTTTCATGAAATTCTGAACTTCTCTTGTCCATACTAGGAGGTCCTGCTTCGCCATGTTTCCTAAATGGAACTTCATAAGCTTGGGAAGACAGTCGCTATAGAGTACCAACCTGGGACTTCTTTATTTGGAGCTGAAATACAGAGGGATGTAACAGAGACTGCTGTTTGTCACACTAATATCAGTTATCCCCTTCTTTCTTGGGAATACTTTTTATCTGGTCACATGGCCTCCCAGAATAAAAGATTACATTCCCAGGCTCCCCTTCAGCAGCTGTGACCATGTGACTAAGTTCTGACCAATGAGATGTGAGTGGCAGTGGGTGTGGTTTCTAGGGTATGTCTTAGAGAGAAGAGGTATGCTGGAAAACAACACTGTTAGTTGGTCATCTTGGGCAATGAAGAAGAGGGCAAAACCCTAGAAGCATAAGCAGCCAGAGAGAAGGGGCCTGAGACCCTAGTTATTCCCAAAAGTAAAGCTCCCATTGCAGATCATGCATTATACGAGCAAGAGATAAGCTTCCATCTATTGAAGCTATAGTTTCAACAGCCTTTGTTACCCTGCACCCAAATCTATACTCCCACAAATATTGTAGAGGATGTGAAGAAAGGAAGAAAGAAGGCAGAACGTGATGGAGGCTTATAACACGCCCTGCCACATAGCAGGCTGTCGTATTTACTTGCAGAACTAAACACCTTCTCCAGAACTCCAGGCAATCAAATCAAATTTGGAATATTGAAACCAGTTCCAAAAACAAGAGGGACAGTGGCCAGCTGAAAAGTGTTCATGGGAGAATGACTAGGGCAACGGAAGGCAGAAAGAATCTGCCTCACAAGGAAAGACTATAAGAGATAGAAGAAAAAAAATAAATCAGAGCATTAGGATTAGGCTTCAAGCAACTTGAGAGTAGGAGTTGAGCAGGGCTCCACTCTTGCAGAGAAGGTGGTTAATTTCCCAAGTAAATATTAGAGCCTACTATGTGCCAGGGACAGGTTGTAACACTCCATCATCTTCTGCCTTAACACATCACATTCTGCTTTAACTGCCTTGACACATTGTACTAAAAGAGAATAATACATATCAAGCATGTTGCACACTGCTAGGCTCATAGATGCTTATAGAGGTCACTAATATCATATTAACTGTAGATATGGAGAAGGAAAAGAGAAAAGCTCCTCCTTTTGTGAGGAGCTTAGAAGATGAGAGTTATTTATCCTGGTGACACTGTCGGCAGGTAGAAGCCTGCAATTTGTGGACTGGGCAAGTAGTTGTACGGCCAAAATAAACTAGGGCTGCCGTATAAATGCTACAAAGTGCAGCAGGATCAAACGTCACTGAAAGGGTAGGAGAGGAAGGAGAGCCGGCAGATAGAGTCTCATCAGAAACTGGGGAAGGACTCTTATCCAGACATCATGTACTTACCTAACATTTATTGATTATCTATGAGCAATTATAATGTGGGAAAAGTGCTCCAATGAGGAAAATACAGAGAATAATCAGGGCACAGAGGAGAAGCATCTGACCCAGAGTGAGAGGGTCAGTTGAGGGTTTCCAGAGAAAATGAGAGATAACCTAAGACTTGCACTTCCGAGGCACAGGTGTCTAGAGTGAAGGGTGGGGAGAGAGCTCAAGCTCATAATGTGTTTGAAGGAGGCCAGAGGATCATAAACCTCTTCACCATCCCTCTAAAATTGCTGCATGCTGAGTAACCAATCAGATGGCCAAGTCACTTCCAATCCTAAAGTTCTATAATGAAGAAGCAAAATTAAATAAATTTCCGTACACATCAGAGCTGACTACATTTTTAAAAGAATAGTAGTGGGTGTGGAATGATTATAAAAGGACAATATGAGGGCTTCTGGTGGTATGTTGTGACTGTTCAGTGTCTTGACTGTGGTGGTTGATTCACAAACCCACTTCAGGGACAAACAGTATAGAACTTATACCCTCCCATACACACACACACACACACACACACACACACACACACACAATGTACAGATAATACCAGGAAATTATGTCAGTATCTTGGCTGTGATAAAATACTACAGTATTGCAAAATATTGGGAGAAATAGGCAAAGTTTACAAAGATCTCTCTCTACTGTTTCTTAACAACTGCATGTGAATCTATAATTACTCAAATAAAAATTTATCTACAAAATTAGCTATAGAAAAAGAATATAGTTATATAAAATTGTAGTTATGAAATGCAAATTCATTGTTAAAACTATAGCAAAACCCTTAAAAATGATATGTTAAAATTACTAGTACCCTGCTATCCAAATATCCTTTTATAATATTTAAATCTAGTTCCTTCATTTTTAGCCTATTACATAAACTTATAATGATCTTTCTGTGTGTATATAAATTACACACACACACACACACACACACACACACACACACAATGTACAGATAATACCAGGAAATTATGTCAGTATCTTGGCTGTGATAAAATACTACAGTATTGCAAAATATTGGGAGAAATAGGCAAAGTTTACAAAGATCTCTCTCTACTGTTTCTTAACAACTGCATGTGAATCTATAATTACTCAAATAAAAATTTATCTACAAAATTAGCTATAGAAAAAGAATATAGTTATATAAAATTGTAGTTATGAAATGCAAATTCATTGTTAAAACTATAGCAAAACCCTTAAAAATGATATGTTAAAATTACTAGTACCCTGCTATCCAAATATCCTTTTATAATATTTAAATCTAGTTCCTTCATTTTTAGCCTATTACATAAACTTATAATGATCTTTCTGTGTGTATATAAATATATATTTGTGTTTTATATAGTATAATTCAGCATATAGTTTTACTTATTCCATGAATTTTATATTTTAAAGATCTTCTCATTACATTAAAATTCTTTGAACAATTATTTTAATGGCTATTTAGAAATACCATATAGTCACATCATAACAATCTGAACCAATCTTCTTAATGGAACATTTTAAGTAGCTTTAAATTTTTTTCTATTATAAGTAATTCTGCAATAAATTAAGTCTAACTGGTTGCCAGCATTACTGAGATGAAGGAGAGCCAGCACCTGAATACTGAAATATTAGAGTTAGAAAAGATCTTAGAAATTATATACCCAAACAATCCCCCTGAAACGAACATATACTCACATACAAATCATTTCATAGTTATGGAAATTATGTGCCTACCCCCAGTTTAAGAAGTAAGAACAATGCACAATTTCAACAGCTATCCTTTTTTAAAAAAATCATGAGCAGCCAACCTTGCTCCAAGTCATTTTTGACCTTGTAGAAATAAGTAGAAAAATCATAAATGAAGAAAACTATAGAGAAAAAAAATGTTCAAGATTAAAATATTCTAGATATGGTTCATATTCTCATTCTCTATGACACGGGGGAAGCAATTTAAGTATTTTAATTTTGTTTCATCATCCATTAACATAAACTCCTTCTAGCAAGTCCTCAATAAATATTTGCCATGTAAGTGAATGACTGGACTTACTGATGCATATAGTTACTCAACACTCATTATTCCTCAGATACTCCACATTCTTCTACCTTTCCAGTCAGCTCCTATGCGGAATGTCTTCCTCAGCTCCTTCTCGGCAACACTTCAGAGCCAGCACTACGGTCCCTCCTCAGAAAAGCCTTCATCAACCCCCCAACTTAGTTTGTGCCCATATTCTTTACCTCATACTTTGTTACAGATACACAGGCGTCTGTCCACAGTGATGTAAAGGAGCGACTTGTGGGTCCAGCTGTTTCTTTTTCAAGTTTGAGCAGGGCTTTGCCAAAAGTGTTGACATAAAACAGGCTCATCACATCTCCTACCTTGGTTATAGCTCCTAGATGAGAGGCACACAGGTAACACCTATTAAGCCGACTGGATCCTCTCCTGCAACTTAGGATTTGGGATTCGGAGACAGACGACCAGCAAAGATTGAATCTTGAATCAGCAACATGTACACTGGGAACTCTGCGGAAGCCATACACACAGAGAAGACAAGAAATCTGATCTACAGAGAGAATGAAGGGAAAGCAAAGGCGCAAAAGGGAGCAAAGCAAGAACCACGAGGCAGAGTGGCTGCCAGGAATCGCTCAGCGCTGGAGTTCCAGGCACAGATGAAGCAGGGCTCCACTCTGACCCTGGGACCCAGAAGGTAGCCTGTGACTTTATAACAACTTCCTTCCCTTTGGTTTTAATTACTTGCAACCAAAGATAATTCAGTAAGACATGGAGCCTTCACTAAAGACTCTAATAATGATTTTTACTCCTTCCCTTTATCACTTATTTCTTCCTCTGAAAATATTCTTTCCAACTTGATCTGAAACGTTGAAAGTCTACCCATCCTTCAAGACCAGCCCTAAGTACAACCTAACCAGAGAAGTCTGTCTCTGCCTTCTCTTCATCCCCTCCTAGAGTGCTGTTGCTAGGCTTGGCACACGCACATCACAGTGATGCCTGTACTTGCCTTATCCCCTCTTTAAGTCACTTCCTCTCTCCAGGTCTCAGTTTCCTCACTCTTAAAAGGAGTGGGCTAGATGAGCTTAGTGGTTGTCAAACTGAATTCTACTCAGCCCCAGGTTCTTCAGTTATGCACAAGAAACCACTTCTGGGCAGAAGAGGCAGGTGGTCCCAAGGAAACAGTGTGCCAGCCTCCCATCCTTACTTGAACCAGAGTTGCTCTGTTCTCACGTATTTCATATAGTAGGATTCTGGGTAGGCTTTATTGAAAAAGGAGCATCAGTTTAGTTCAGTCGCTCAGTTATGTCCGACTCTTTGCAACCCCATGAATTGCAGCACACCAGGCCTGTCCATCACCAACACCCGGAGTTCACCCAAACTCATGTCCATCGAGTTAGCGATGCCATCCAGCCATCTTATCCTCTGTTGTCCCCTTCTCCTCCTGCCCCCAATCCCTCCCAGCATCAGGGTCTTTTCCAATGAGTCAACTCTTCGCATGAGGTGGCCTAAGTATTGGAGTTTCAGCTTCAGCATCAGTCCTTCCAATGAACACCCAGGGTTGATCTCCTTTAGAATGGACTGGTTGGATCTCCTTGCAGTCCGAGGGACTCTCAAGAGTCTTCTCCAACACCACAGTTCAAAAGCATCAATTCTTCGGCGCTTAGCCTTCTTCACAGTCCAACTCTCACATCCATACATGACCACTGGAAAAACCATAGCCTTGACTAGACAGATGTCTCTGCTTTTTAATATGTTATCTAGGTTGGTCATAACTTTCCTTCCAAGGAGGAACATAGTACTAATCCAATTTGAAAAGCCTAAACATAACCCATAGGGCTCCAAAATTCCAATAATAGTGAAAAAGTAAATGTTATTGAGTTAGACACTGTTCTAAACATCTTGTGTTTGTCACCATTTTGATCATCACAATAGTCATGTGAGTTATATATTATTCACTCACTCCATCCAAAAATGATGACCAGAGTCACATAAATTAAAGTGGCAGAGGCAGAATTTGAGCCCAGAACACAATCCAGATCCAGACCTGAGCTTTGAACCACATTACTGTCTTCTATGCTTCCCCAGGGCAGACACTGTGACTTCTGTTCCTTTCTCTCTTTGATTTTACACCAGTTACTTGGCTGGTAGTCCTTTAATAGTGTTTGCTGAATGAATAAATGCTTGAATAAACAAAGGAAGTCTCTTGTGGATTCCATGGAAACTGAGACACAAAACTTGAGCTTTCTAGGACTTCGGCTGCCTCTAGGTAATATGTATATGTGTGTTAAATAGCTCAGTCATGTCTCTCTTTGCGACCTCATGGACTATAGACCACCAGGCTCCTCTGTCCATTGGATTCTCCAGGCAAGAATACTCGAGTGGATTGCCATTCCCTTCTCCAGGAAATCTTCCCAACCCAGGGATTGAACCCAAGTCGCCTACATTGCGGGCGGATTCTTTACCATCTGAGGCAACAGGAACACCCTTCCAGGTAATAACCCTAGCCGAAGAGAACCATTTTTTAACTTCGGCCTTTCCCACAACATCTTCCTGAAAAGCAAAGGACCTTTTTGCAGCCAGGAACAAATTCCTCTCAGATACAGTTTCATCTGTAGCCTAGCACTGACCAGTCTGATGGATCCATGGATGCACACCTCACCACATTCACTAACTTTAACACATAAACAAATAATATCATCCTATTAATATCAGAGCTTCTCAGCCTTCAAACTATTGACATTTGGGGTCAGATAACTCTCATTTAAGATGTTTAGCAGTATCCTGGCCTCTATCCACTTGATGCCAGGAACAACCCCTCCCCCAGCACTGCGACAACCAAAAATGTCTCCAAACATTACCAAGTGTCAGGGGCAGGGGCAGTGGGACACAGAGTCACTGAGAACCAGCTTTACATGAACTAGCTTCGATAGGAACACGAAAAAAATAAGAATAAGCATTGATTAATCATGATTAGAACTTAAATAGTAGATCCCTTTTATCCTTGGAAAGTTCCTGGGTGTCATCCTTCACCCTGAAAATTCTCCTTAAACTAAGCTGTCCTGAGCACCGGATAATGTCTCAAGCCTGCTGATAGCTTTGTCCAAGAGTTCTGCTGATAACCCCACATATTTATAAGTACTACATGCTAACCACACATTGTCTTTTAAGAAATGCTCAGAATATTGTAAAATGAAAAAACTCAAGATAATAAAACATTCCCAACATGGACTCACTTAGCTTAAACCTCTTAATGTAGCCGACACTTAACAACAATCTACCATCAGGCTGGGAACGCACTTGGCACTTTTATATACCGTATGCCATTTGGCTTTCCTAACAATTGGATGAGAAAAGCACTGTCCGAAGTCCCCAAGATAGTCAGCGATTTCAAAACTTGACTCTAGAACAACCGCTAGCTCCAACGGCAGGGCTCTCCCCACTGATGCACTGCGGTCTCTACAAGAAAACTAGAAGCCACAATTGATGGAGAGCCAGAAGGTAGCTTGTCATTCATATTTTCACATAAGAGACAAAAGGACAAATTCAAACATGCTGACAATGGCCACCCATGGAAAATGAATTTACCAGCTATTCTCTGTGTGTGTCTGTGTGCATGCACTTTTCTGCATTTTCTAAACTGTTGTGCCCTAAATATGCATTATCTGGGCTTCCCTGGTAGCTCAGCTGGTAAAGAATCCGCCCACAATGAAGGAGACCCCGGTTCAATTCCTGGGTCAGGAAGATCCCCTGGAGAAAGGATAGGCTACCCACTCCAGTATTCTTGGGTTTCCCTCATGGCTCAGACAGTAAAGAATCCTCCTGCAAAGGGGAGACCTGGGTTTGACCCCTGGATTGGGAAGAACTCTTAGAGTAGGGCATGGCAACCCACTCCAATATTCTGGCCTGGAGAATCCCATAGACAGAGGGGCCTGGCGAGCTATAGTCCATGGGGTCAGAAAAGAATGAGACATGGCTGAACAACTAAGCACAGCACCACACAGAATGTATTACCTATGAAATAAAATAGTAACCATATCCCATTTCAAAAAACAAGAATTACTTATGGAAGTATCAAGATGCAATGCTAGTTTTAAAGAAACAACTATCACTATTTCTCATTTATGAGACTGCCAAAACTTAAGATGTTTGATAATACTTAGACTTGACAAGGATGTGGGGGGGAAAGTAATCTCATGCATTGTTGGTAGAAATCTAAGTTGGTACAAGGTTCTCAGAAAGCACTCTGGCAAGATCTACCACAATGTGAAATGAATATGCTCTTTCTGCTGGCATTGCCATTTCGAAGAATATATCCCATACATATACCACACGTACACAAAAATATACTCAAAGATATTTACTACCTGTCACTTGAGGAACTTGCACAGTGAAATTCAAAGCAGTCATTACAGAAAATGAGTTACATCTCTAAGTACGAATGTTGAAAGCTATCCAAGACATAGTTTTAAGTAAAAATCAAGTTTC
>SJYC01032920.1:0-15868 GCA_006408675.1 Madoqua kirkii | reverse complement strand
TAGCCTTCTTCACAGTCCAACTCTCACATCCATACATGACCACTGGAAAAACCATAGCCTTGACTAGACAGATGTCTCTGCTTTTTAATATGTTATCTAGGTTGGTCATAACTTTCCTTCCAAGGAGGAACATAGTACTAATCCAATTTGAAAAGCCTAAACATAACCCATAGGGCTCCAAAATTCCAATAATAGTGAAAAAGTAAATGTTATTGAGTTAGACACTGTTCTAAACATCTTGTGTTTGTCACCATTTTGATCATCACAATAGTCATGTGAGTTATATATTATTCACTCACTCCATCCAAAAATGATGACCAGAGTCACATAAATTAAAGTGGCAGAGGCAGAATTTGAGCCCAGAACACAATCCAGATCCAGACCTGAGCTTTGAACCACATTACTGTCTTCTATGCTTCCCCAGGGCAGACACTGTGACTTCTGTTCCTTTCTCTCTTTGATTTTACACCAGTTACTTGGCTGGTAGTCCTTTAATAGTGTTTGCTGAATGAATAAATGCTTGAATAAACAAAGGAAGTCTCTTGTGGATTCCATGGAAACTGAGACACAAAACTTGAGCTTTCTAGGACTTCGGCTGCCTCTAGGTAATATGTATATGTGTGTTAAATAGCTCAGTCATGTCTCTCTTTGCGACCTCATGGACTATAGACCACCAGGCTCCTCTGTCCATTGGATTCTCCAGGCAAGAATACTCGAGTGGATTGCCATTCCCTTCTCCAGGAAATCTTCCCAACCCAGGGACTGAACCCAAGTCGCCTACATTGCGGGCGGATTCTTTACCATCTGAGGCAACAGGAACACCCTTCCAGGTAATAACCCTAGCCGAAGAGAACCATTTTTTAACTTCGGCCTTTCCCACAACATCTTCCTGAAAAGCAAAGGACCTTTTTGCAGCCAGGAACAAATTCCTCTCAGATACAGTTTCATCTGTAGCCTAGCACTGACCAGTCTGATGGATCCATGGATGCACACCTCACCACATTCACTAACTTTAACACATAAACAAATAATATCATCCTATTAATATCAGAGCTTCTCAGCCTTCAAACTATTGACATTTGGGGTCAGATAACTCTTCATTTAAGATGTTTAGCAGTATCCTGGCCTCTATCCACTTGATGCCAGGAACAACCCCTCCCCCAGCACTGCGACAACCAAAAATGTCTCCAAACATTACCAAGTGTCAGGGGCAGGGGCAGTGGGACACAGAGTCACTGAGAACCAGCTTTACATGAACTAGCTTCGATAGGAACACGAAAAAAATAAGAATAAGCATTGATTAATCATGATTAGAACTTAAATAGTAGATCCCTTTTATCCTTGGAAAGTTCCTGGGTGTCATCCTTCACCCTGAAAATTCTCCTTAAACTAAGCTGTCCTGAGCACCGGATAATGTCTCAAGCCTGCTGATAGCTTTGTCCAAGAGTTCTGCTGATAACCCCACATATTTATAAGTACTACATGCTAACCACACATTGTCTTTTAAGAAATGCTCAGAATATTGTAAAATGAAAAAACTCAAGATAATAAAACATTCCCAACATGGACTCACTTAGCTTAAACCTCTTAATGTAGCCGACACTTAACAACAATCTACCATCAGGCTGGGAACGCACTTGGCACTTTTATATACCGTATGCCATTTGGCTTTCCTAACAATTGGATGAGAAAAGCACTGTCCGAAGTCCCCAAGATAGTCAGCGATTTCAAAACTTGACTCTAGAACAACCGCTAGCTCCAACGGCAGGGCTCTCCCCACTGATGCACTGCGGTCTCTACAAGAAAACTAGAAGCCACAATTGATGGAGAGCCAGAAGGTAGCTTGTCATTCATATTTTCACATAAGAGACAAAAGGACAAATTCAAACATGCTGACAATGGCCACCCATGGAAAATGAATTTACCAGCTATTCTCTGTGTGTGTCTGTGTGCATGCACTTTTCTGCATTTTCTAAACTGTTGTGCCCTAAATATGCATTATCTGGGCTTCCCTGGTAGCTCAGCTGGTAAAGAATCCGCCCACAATGAAGGAGACCCCGGTTCAATTCCTGGGTCAGGAAGATCCCCTGGAGAAAGGATAGGCTACCCACTCCAGTATTCTTGGGTTTCCCTCATGGCTCAGACAGTAAAGAATCCTCCTGCAAAGGGGAGACCTGGGTTTGACCCCTGGATTGGGAAGAACTCTTAGAGTAGGGCATGGCAACCCACTCCAATATTCTGGCCTGGAGAATCCCATAGACAGAGGGGCCTGGCGAGCTATAGTCCATGGGGTCAGAAAAGAATGAGACATGGCTGAACAACTAAGCACAGCACCACACAGAATGTATTACCTATGAAATAAAATAGTAACCATATCCCATTTCAAAAAACAAGAATTACTTATGGAAGTATCAAGATGCAATGCTAGTTTTAAAGAAACAACTATCACTATTTCTCATTTATGAGACTGCCAAAACTTAAGATGTTTGATAATACTTAGACTTGACAAGGATGTGGGGGGGAAAGTAATCTCATGCATTGTTGGTAGAAATCTAAGTTGGTACAAGGTTCTCAGAAAGCACTCTGGCAAGATCTACCACAATGTGAAATGAATATGCTCTTTCTGCTGGCATTGCCATTTCGAAGAATATATCCCATACATATACCACACGTACACAAAAATATACTCAAAGATATTTACTACCTGTCACTTGAGGAACTTGCACAGTGAAATTCAAAGCAGTCATTACAGAAAATGAGTTACATCTCTAAGTACGAATGTTGAAAGCTATCCAAGACATAGTTTTAAGTAAAAATCAAGTTTCTTAACAGCAGGAATAGAAGGATTCCAGAATATACAGCTGTACATTGTGTATGAATGTGTGTATGTGTGTGTGTGGGTATGTAGGAATCTGCATGTGTTTATGTGGCTGTATACAAACTTGCATATGCTTGAAGCTTCTAAAAGTATATGCAGGAAATTATTAAATATTCATTATACCTGGAAAGTAAGACTACAAGCTGAAAGAAAATGGACTTCTGTTCTCATTTTTCTACCACCCTCTGAATTGTATCACTGCTATACACAAAACAGGGGCTTTTATTTTGGTTTGGTTTTGAAGAGACAAGAAGCACAGCTCTCAGGCAAAGGCTTGAAAACAAAGCAACATATGAAATAGAACTGTCTTCTGTTACAACTGCAAATGCTCACAAAACAAGACAGTGCGAAAGCCTGCCAGGCTCTGTGTGCCAGTGAGAGGCATAATGGAGACAGTTCTCTCCTGGCACACCGAGAGACAAAGCCAGCCTCCTACCGTGGGAGGGGATGTAATGGCTGGCTTTTAAGACCAAAAATTAAAATGAAATCCTGCTACATACTTTTTTGAGGCAACCTAAGCCAATTTATCTAACAGCTAAAATCCAATTTTTCCTCTTCTCTCCCTCCAGCTTGTCTCCAGCCTGTCTAGGATGTAAAGTAGCGGATACATCTTGGCCCTCACAACCCTCCCCCTGTGCAATCTCGGTCACACTCCGATATGTCAGAAGACCTGGACCCTGCTGCTGGCTTGGCTGTGTATCAGCTCACTGAACTTAGCAGAGCTCCTCATCTCTAAAACATTTTATAAACGCCACCTACTCCAGTGGATAGTTATACATTTAAATATGATAAGGTATTTTTAAAAAACATGTGGTCAACACTAGGACGCTGTGAACATGTCACTTGAACCTGGAAAAGAAAAAAAGGCTGGCTATTAATGTTGAACAGATAGTTACTGACCTCACCTATGGTGAATGAGCTGGGCTTACAATCTGGGACACCTATGAAGCCACCTGAAATTCTTTTTCAACACAAGCAGACAAACAGTTTCTCAGAAACACAACTCAGACTTCATTCACTCCCCCTGGCTCCCTACGTACCAGTCACACACTACTCCTCTCTTCAGAGCTTTCTCCCCCTTCCACATCTTTGCATTTGCTGTATGCTGTACTGAAAACTCTTTATCCAGCTCTCCATTTTTCTATTTTTTTTGGCCACGTCATGTGGCATGTGGGATCTCAGTTCCCCACCCACGGACTGAACCCACATTCCCTACATTGGAAACAGAGGGTCTAACCACTAGCCTGCCAGGGAAGTCCCAGTTCTTATTTTTTTCCTGCTTGCTTCTGTTTCTTCAATATTCATTATACCTGGAAAGTAAGACTACAAGCTGAAAGAAAATGGACTTTTGTCTTCATTTTTCTACCACCCTCTGAATTAAGCATCTGCCTGCAATGCAGGAGACCCGGGTTCGATCCCTGGGTTGGGAAGATTCCCCTGGAGAAGGAAATGGCAACCCACTCCAGTATTCTTGCCTGGAGAATCCTATGGACAGAGGAGCCTGGTGGGCTACAGTCCACGGGGTCACAAAGAGTCGGATACGACTGAGCGACTTTACTCACTCATACACAAGAACAGGGGCTTGTTCATTGACATTTGAGGGTCAGCTCAAATGTCATCTCCTCAGAAAGGCGTTCCCAGTCATGCTCTGTAAGACAGGCCTCCACCACCCGAAGTTATCTCTTCTCACTCTGGTCCTGCCATGGCATTTGACACACCATATAATCCTTTCTCTTTGCTTACTGGATGGTGGTATGACTTCTGCAATATAATATAAGCTTATAAGTGTCAAGGTCTTAGCTGTCTCATCCTATGCCTAGAATAGTGCCAGCACACAGCAGGCAGTCTGGAGACACTAAAAGGGTTATTCACAGCATGGTGCTTTCATCTACATGCCACTGTGCCTGAGAAACAGGCAGGGTCAGTATGACTTTTCTCACTTGGATCACCTGCCCAAGGTCACAGCTTGTAAATGACAGAGCCAGAGCATAAATCTGGGGTTTCTGCGTCATGACTCCCTAATACCCCCACTGCTCAACAGCACCGACAAACTGAACTTGAAAATAATGAAAACAGAGCAATTTATCTCAGCTTCAGCATCAGGCGAAGGAAAGAGAAAGATCTGCTTTCCTGAAGGACTGAAGCAGGAGAGAAAAGGAGGGGGAAACGGCAAGGTATGATCTTGTACTCCCTCACTACGAATTAGTAAAATTCTTTCCTTCATCTGAATGAAATAAAGTTACCTTTGGGATGGAGGCTTATGAAACCTCTCATCACCAAGTCACAGCATGGAATACTTTGCTAATTGAAACAGCAAGTGAAGTTTTAGGTAGGTCAGATGCAATTACCCAAACTGGAAAGTGACACCACTGTTCATACCTATTGGACAACATGCAGCAGGCTGGATCTATGTCTCTCTCTCTCTCACACACACACACACACACACACACACACACACACACACACACCCCAAAACTACAGTCATCCACACACCTCCTATGGCATGGGGCTCCAAGTCTCCTGACCTTGCTGACTCACTGACTGGGAAGAAGGGAGGAGATCCAGACAGTAAAGGGGAAAGGGGAGAGAATGGGCAGAAGAGTAGCAGAGGCAAAGAAGGAAAGAGGGAGATGAAGAAGTTGAAGATGGAAGGAAAGGAGAACGAGAAAGAAAGAGGCAAAAAGAGGGAAGGAGGACTGCAGAGGAGGAGAGGGGAGGAGAGACGGGGGTTTCTGTCCTGCGAGAACTCATGCTCAACGCTCGAGTGGCCCAGTGCTGGTACACGGCAGGCCTGGAGAACTGCTAGGGTCACGTTTTTTTCAGGCCCTTGTCTATTTCCATAGAGACCAAGAGTTCCTGCTGAAGTAACATCTTCCAAGCTTCTCTGGTATCTGAACTTTCTTCCTGGGCCTCCATCACACAGCAATGAACCAGAGTCGAGGGCTCTGCCGGTGAGAAGGAGCATAAGGGCAGGCTAGCTACCCTACACCATCCTGGCCTCCAGCCTGGGTCCTGGACTCTGCCCAATGGCATAGAGCTACAGTTCTAGCATTTCCAATGAGTACCTTACTCCTCCTCCAGGTAAACATGGGTTCTGCTCCTGCCTCCTGTCCTCTCCCCTCAGCACTCCCCTAGAGATCTGCAGAGCCCAGTGGGCAGGCTGCTGAAATGCTGAGTGCCTGGTGAAAGTTTGTGCCAAGCTGACAGTAGATTCAGCCCTTCCACAAGCATACCCATGGGGCTTCTACAGCAGAGAAAACCAGTTGATCACATTTGCCACTTTTGCCCAAGACCAGAAGTACTACCTCCTCTCCTCCTGTCATCCAAGCTAATCCTCTCTGGCGTTCCTGTGCCTCCAACCCCACATCTCATCAGCTGTCCATTCTTTTTTTTTTTTTTTTAATTTGGCTGCATCAGGTCTTACTGGGATCTTTCACTCCAGCACAGGGACTTCCCTAGTTGTGGCACTCAGGCTTAGCTACTCCATGGCATGTGGGATTAGTTCCCCAATCAGGGATCAAACCTGAGCTCTTGCATTGCAAGGCAAATTCTTAACCACAGGGACTACCAGGGAAGTCCCTGTCCATTTTTCTGTGTAATACGTTTGGGAGTGGCCTCTTCCTTCCAGTCTCATTGGCACTGCCCTGACTTGGGCCTTAGCTACTTCTCAGGTCATCAGCTAAACTGCCCCATAACTGTTCTCCCAGTCCTCCAGGTGTATGCTCCCTCTCAGTGCACCCCTCCCTCCTTACTAAATCAGGAATTCCTGGAGCCTAGGAACCAGTGCTTTCAACCAGCACTCCAGGAACATCTGATGCAGCCAGGACACAGGCAGGAACCATAGACGGACTTCACCCTGTACACAGCTGCAAATTCTCCCAGCTTCCACACATTACATTCCTCTCTGGAGCTGCAGGAGACTCTGGGCCCTTTGCCTTCCTGCACCCACTCCTCCATTTTTAAAAAAGTTTATGTATTTTTTAACTGCACTGATACCAAGATGAATTGCTTACTTATATACTCATTTATTTTATGCTAGGTTTTTAAAAGAAATTGAAATCAAGATATTTTTATGGGCCTTCAAATTATTGTAGTCTCCAGACACAATGCCTGTTGGGTAACTCAGGCTTGCCTCAGCCAGATTCCCAAATCTTCATCACCCTCTCACACCTACAGAGTGAAGTCCAACCTCCTCAGCAGGCTCACTTGGATCTCTCTTCCAGCACCATCCACTACAGCATCTCCCACCCACTTGGGCTTCAGCTTCCAGGTCTAATTGTAGGTCTCTCAATACACCGTGCATGATGATACCACTGTGTCTTGGCCCTCAGCTCCAACCAATTTTCCTTTCCTTCTCCACCCACTGACTTCAGGGTCAAACGTCACTTTCCACTGTGGCCTTTCTTAGTCCTCCTGGTTCAAATTATGGCTCCTGCTTCTGCACCCCCTTCACACTTTTTCCATCTCTTATTATACCACCAATATGCCTGGTTCCAACATGCACATCTTTCACAGCATAATATTTGTAAAATCATGAAAGGACTACCAATGTATGCCAAACAAACCTGCAAGCCACCAGGTAGAGTACTCTACTTGTAACACGCCAACACTCACTTTCCACAAATGCCAACCCAACACTACACAGAAGATACTGGGTCATCTGATTGCTTCCATGGTGGGGTTATCTGCATTGTTAACACTGCATACAGTTAATTTTAATCTCTATCTCCAGCATCTAAAATATTATGCTTTGATGCATTAATGAAATAAGATATCTGGATCTAGACTATAGCCTGTGACACGTCAGATAAAGTAATTAAAGATAATAGAGACTGCCAGATCTCTTAACATGTCATGAAATTTCCTAATTCCTTTGACTGTGAGGGACTAATTCTCATACACTGAGCTACTCTGTTGAAAGCTTCCAAGTAGATTTTAAGAGAAATTATTTAATATACACTAACTGTAATTTAGTTTTTTCCTGAGTTACAAGTTTTGCCAACAAGAAAATGCACAATCTAAACTACAGGATTCTTCAAGTCACCTCAAGATTATAGATTCTTTCCAAAAGGAGTTCAAGATGATGAATATAGCAGTAAGTCACCATAAAGTTTGTATATTGCTATTAACACACATGGCCAAAGGTGATACCAAAAATGTGTTTATCACTAAACCTGAAAATGGCAAATATTCAAACCTTGGGATACTGATGAAGAAACAGAAAAAAGGTATCTAGTGTTAGTCTATTTTTTTAAATTATATATGTTTAGTGTTTCTGTTTTTCTGCTGAAAAAGATACCTTGAAGAATCACACAATAAATTATATTTTTTGGTCAAGAAAGCAGTCTTTTGTAAAGCTATTAATCTCAACATTAGAAAATTCTTGGGAGTCTAAGAAATGTATTAATCATCTTTCTCCCTGTTCTTTTTTTCCTTGCATATGAAAAATGCTCATTATTGAATTGGTCTAGCTTTTCGCCAACAGTTTGATTTTTTTCAAGTCTGGCCTCATTTCTATGAAAATCTAGCTGTTTGCTTATTTTTAGGTTTAGATGGGCATGTTTCATTATAAATGCCCTTTTTAAAAATTCAAATCCATTCATGCTTTCAGTCATTCAAAGAATATCTATCAAGCTCCTAATAAATGCCAAGCGGTGACAAGAGTACAAAGGTGAATAAGACACAGGCTTGTTCTGAACTTTACTTTATGTCTAGAGGGACAGGCAGACTAGGCAGCACATCACAATTCAATGTGTTGAGAGCTACGACAGGGATGTGCAAGCCACTGGAGGAACATGGAGATTGCTTCAACTCGTGTAGCCTGTCAGTTCAGTTTACTCGATCAGTCGTATCTGACTCATTGCGACCCCATGGACTGCAGCATGCCAGGCTTCCCTGTCCATCACCAACTCCCGAAGCTTGCTCAAACTCATGTCCATTGACTCAGTGATGCCATCCAACCATTTCATTCTCTGTCATCCCCTTCTCCTCTGCCTTTAACCTTTCCCAGCATCAGCATCTTTTCTAATGAGTCAGTTTTTTGCAACAGGTGGCCAAAGTCTTGGAACTTCAGCTTCAGCATCACTCTTTCCAATGAATATTCAGGACTGATCTCCTCTAGGATTGACTGCTTTGATCTCCCTGTAGTCCAACGGACTCTCAAGAGTCTTTTCCAACACCACAGTTCAAAGGCATCAGTTGTTTGGTGCTCAGCTTTCTTTATGGTTCAACTCTCATATCTATACATGACTACTGGAAAAACCACAGCTTTGACTAGATGAACTACTGTTGGCAAAGTAATGTCTCTGTTTTTTAATATGCTATCTAGGTTTGTCATAGCTTTTCTACCAAGGAGTAAGTATCTTTTAATTTCATGGCTGCAGTCACCATCTGCAGTGATTCTGGAGCCCAGAAAAATAGATCTGACACTGTTTCTACTGTTACCCCATCTATTTCCCATGAAGTGATGGGACCGGATGCCATGATCTTCATTTTCTGAATGTTGAGTTTTAAGCCAGCATTTTCACTCTCCTCTTTTACCCTTCTTCAAGAGACTCTTTAGTTTCTCTTTACTTTCTACCATAAGGGTGGTGTCATCTGCACATCTGAGATTATTGATATTTCTCCCTGCAATCTTGATTCCAGTTTGTGCTTTATCCAGCCCAGCATTTCATATGATGTACTCTGCATATAAGTTAAATAAGCAGGGTGATAATGTACAGCCTTGACGTACTCCTTTCCCAATTTGGAACCATGCAGCCTATAAGGTTTAAAAATATGGAAGCCATGTCTTAAAGAATGAGTAGAAGACAAAACAGAAAAGTAGATATCTAGATGGCTATGGGATAAGCTAGCCAAAGCTGAGTGACAGTATATGCAGAAATGGAGGTGGGTGCACAGGACCTACCAGGAGAGAAAGGAAACAAAGTTCTACTAGGCTGGCTTTCTGATGTACTACAATGGGCTTCTGATGTCCAGTTGAGAACACGCTGGACCTAATTCCCAGAATAGTAAAGACTCATTTCCATTGACAAGATTTTGCTGTTCAGTCACTCAGTCCTGGCCAACTCTTTTCGACCCCATGGACTGCAGCATGCCAGGCTTCCCTGCCCTTCACCATCTCCTGTAGTTTGCTCAAACTCATGTCCATCGAGTTGGTGATGCCATCCAACCAGGTGATGCCATCCAACCATCTTGTCCTCTGTTGCCCCCTTCTCCTCCTGCCCTCAATCTTTCCCAGCATCAGAGTCTTTTCCAATGAGTTGGCTCTTTGCATCCGGTGGCCAAAGTATTGGGGCTTCAATTGACAAGATATTGTTCCATAAATTTATGAAGCTCCACCAATTACACTCTTTTTCAGTGTTATACCAGGGTTTAATAACCCTTCTCCAGTACTCCTTTTGTTCTATCTCCTTTGTTTCCAGCATTTAAAAATTCCTTATATTTAATACAAAAGGAGACATTTGTCTTGTTTCATGAGGTTCAGGGTGAAAAAAAACTACACTCATTTCAGCTCTCTCAGATACTTTTATTCCTTCTTACCTCAGGAAAAGAAGCAGATAGAAACATTTAGTAATAAATTCTTCATTTCCAGTCTTATAGGCATTCCTCTATGGAATTTTACACAATATACTATGAGGAGAGCTTGTATAACCTCAGGTAACTTGCTTAAGCTGTCTGTGCCTCAGTTTAATCAACTATAAGAGGAAAATAACTATCATCCACCTTAAACAATTCTTATCAGCGTTAAACAAGATATCATATGCACAATGCTTAGCACAATGCCTGGATTATAATTGCTAAATTGTAGCTATTTTTATCATTAAGAGCTATTAAACAATTGTATATAAAGTATATGGTTACATCTTTGAATTTGTATTACAAATTATCATTATAATTTTAGTCTTATATATGCATGCATTGTGGTGGTGGTGGTTTAGTTGCTAAGTCACGTCTGATTCTTGTGACCCCCTGGACTGTACCACCAGGCTTCCCTGTCCATGGGATTTCCCAAATAAGAACAATGAAGTAGGTTGCCATCTCCTTCTCCAATATGCACACATACATACACACAATGTATATTTGTTTACACAAACTTTCAATAGGGATTATCTCTGGAGCAAAGGCCTATCTGAGAGGGGAGACGGTATATTTCTACATTTTTCATTTTTGCTTCTTTATGAAATTCTTTTTTAGTCAAGGGCATGGAAAACTTTTATAATAAAAACTGATGAAAAAAATCTTTGGAAGGAGATTGGATTTATTTTGAAATGTAGAAGGCAGAAGGCTGAGTTTTGCCTAGATAAGAGAAAGGACTCTGTACCAAGGAGAACAGTCCAAAGGTACTGCCTCAGGAGGCAGTGAATGCTTCCTCACAGAAAGCGTACATCAGAGGCTATGTGGATTCCCCTTCTAAGTCTATGAAACATAGCAGTCTCCAAGCAGTTGAAATTTGACACAGATGCATTGTTAAATGGTAATCCAGAGTCACTCAAACTTTAGCCACAACTAAATAAGTTGGATGAATCAATTTTGCCTTCAACCTTCAAAACCCTTAAATGGGCAGGTATTCTTAAGTACCAGTAAAGTGAAGTTGCTTAGTCATGTCCAACTCTTTGTGACCCCATGGATGGTAGCCTACCAGGCTCTTCTGTCCATGGAATTTTCCAGGCCTGAGTACTGGAGTGGGTTGCCATTTCCTTCTCCAGGAGGTCTTCCCGACCCAGGAATCAAACCCAAGTCTCCTGCATTGTAGGCAGACACTTTACCATACTATCAGTACCTATATGTTGATGATATTTCAGTAATGAATTACAAAGTTATCCAAGTAAATATGTCATAAAGTTAAATCCAGATTCAAATTGTGAATGCTGGGTTTAAACACTACCTAAAACAGTATTTGTTGAAAATAACTTCTATTTTCAAGTCAGATTCATACAAAGCAAGGAAACATTTTAGCATTCTGCATCATACTTATACTTCATTAAATAATTGTAGCAATTCTCATTATCCTTATACTTTAAAATCCCATTAAAATGTGGATTTTAATTGGTCTGTTTTATGACATCATTATGAATTTTTTAAGTAAAGCCTAATGTTGGAACATTTTTGTGGATTCTACTTTCCATGGAAGGTAAAAGACACATAAGAGAAATATGGAGTTTCTGAGATAATGAATTGGGATAGCTGCAATGCCATTTGGGATATGAGAGGATGATGACCTTCTAATGACAATCTTCTAGAGAATAATTTAAATGAAGAGAAAGTGAGCCAGGACAGACAGACAGCTCTGCAGAACAAACCCAGCAAGGAGACTGCTCTGGAATCTACCTGGAGTCTGTTAACTTAGAAAGTCATCACACTTCTCTGAACATCTATCAGTCTTTCATCTAAGAACAGAGGGGAAAATCAAAGTAGACAAGATTGCTTCCATTTCAACAATGATATTACGCCTACACAGAAAGACAGCTTGGTTCAGTGGGGAAACACTTAGACCTTAGAGTCAGAAGACGTGAATCTAGCTGTCTTTAACTTGCTATTTTACCTTGAGCAAGTCTCCTGCCATCTGTAAGAGTTTCCTCATCTCAAATTGGAAGGGCACAGATAGCAAAAAGAAGAAAAACTGCAAAAGTATTCTTACGCTGTTTCAAGTCTCAGACTTAAGCTCGTGCTCAGAACAACTATGATTATTCTCCTTTTGTAAATGGAGAACAAGTTTAAAGCATTTCTAGGTTTTGCATCTAGTAGCAATAGTGCAGAGGTTTGATCCCAAGTCTCTAGGCATGGACACATGCTGCTTACCCTATCTAACAGAATTCTGGGGAAATAAAATAAGTGTCCAAGTGTTCTATTATAAATAGCTATAAAACTGTAAGGCATTATTGAGACTAAGCTTTACATTCTCTAAGGGATCTTGACATATTTTTTCATTCTTAAACATTTTCATTAAAGCAAAAGCCCCATGAACCACCTATCCTATTCATCATGTCAGTACAATCAGTTGAATAAATGGGCAAACTATTGCTAGTTTAGAAGTGATCCATAAGTTTAATTAAATACCTTAAACAAATGGATATATTTATACTGCACAAGGCCACTCTTTGAAAATCTTAGAAGCTAGAACTATATTTAGATAAACAGGTATAGTGTCTCTAATAAGTGAAACTTCCTACCCACTACAGGAAAGCCCATTCTCAGAGACCAGTCCCTCACCCAAACAGCATTCTTCTGAAATGAATGCTGAAAAAATGCCACAATATTCTCCTAGCCTAAAGTGTGTGGGTGGAGACCTAGCAATCTCTTCATATTCTGCTAGTTTGATCAAGCTGAACAATCAACTCTCAGCAACAGCACTTTAGAAATCACAGTATTCTTAATGAAAATGGTTTTCCATTACAATAATTTATCAAAGCAATTCATTATATTTTTCTAAAGCTATTGAAAAAGTCTGATTTCATAATGATAGGGGGAAAAAACCCTCAAAAATCCAGAATTTAGCAGAATTTAGTAACTGTGTCCAAGTTACTGCCCCTATCGTAGGATGGCCCCCTAGAGGTCAGAGGTGTCTCATTTACCACTGCATTTCCTACAGTGCTTCCCTGGTGGCTCAATTGGGCAAGCGTCTGTCTACAATGTGGGAGACCTGGGTTTGATCCCTGGGTCGGAAAGATCCCCTGGAGAAGGAAATGGCAATCCACTCCAGTACTACTGCCTGGAGAATCCCATGGACAGAGGAGCCTGGTAGGCTACAGTCCATGGGGTCACAAAGAGTCGGACACGCCAGAGCGACTCCACTTTCACTTTCCTTTTCCCTACAGTGCTTACTTAGCACAGTGCCTAGCATATATACAACCGGGCTGAGAAAATACATGTAGAATTTATTCTAGAAGGTAATATACTTTAAAAAACAAATTCCAATTTTAAAATGAAAATCTCTATAAAAATTAAATTACTTGGAATTTCATATTTCATTTCCTTGAAGTGAGGCTCCTCTGTACACATTTGGAAATGTTCATTTTCATTGCATTTATCTGTTATATGTGCATTATGTTCCAAAAGAATTATAGTAGCATCATTTAGAGTATGAATCTTTTTTTAAGATTTAAAAGAGACTACATCCTGTCAAAAGATGGTTTGTACCTTGATATAACACAGATTTGGAAAAACATAAATCAAATAAACTTGTAAAACATCATACCAAAGCCCTTGAAACCATCAGTCCCTTAGGGATAATTTTAGCTTTAATTTAAAATTGTCCTGAGACAACATTCCATCAATACCTTACTTAATGTCAATAAGAACTTACATGGATAAAATTAGTTCTCAGCTTGGACACTTGAACACCTGTGGACAATATTTCATCACACTAATAGGATGAGCAAAATAGAAAATGGTAGCCCAAGAAGCGTCATTACACATTTAAAAGAAAAGAAGCTTTTTTTTTTTTTCTCGCAAAGTGCTGGAATTAAATTCAGTTTGGTTTCATTACCTCCCAAACAACTCAACACAAATCTTTCCTCCCAGAGTTCTCAGCTGTCCAGGATTAAAGTTAGCAATGTAAAACAAACCTAAGAGCACCTCAATTATAAATTATCTTTAGTACACAATCGTCCTATTTTGGCTCCTTGAAAAGGTAAGCAAACTGCTATAATAATATTCCAGGTCAAATGTGGATATATTAAATGATTGTTCTACTATGGAAATCGCTAAAATAGCATCACCAAGAGAAAATCCAACTTGCTAAAACGCTTTCTAAAAGGCGGCTGCAAGCCCAGATGCAAAGTTTAGAGGCATTTCCATTTTCTTTACATGTAGAGGTTCATGAAATATTAATACACTCACAGCAAAAGTATAAAGATAAACAAGTTCAAAGCCAACAACAGATGAAAACATTTTCAATGTGCAAAACATAAAAGCTATGCAAAAGGGCTCTAGATTCCAGGTAAAATTTGCTCAAGAAACGAAACGTAACAGCATTAACCTTGGCACACAGCAGAGTAGAGAAGAGCCAGAGCTTTACAGAATTGTAAATAAGATCAGCATTGCAAGAATAATAATTGGAATAAATACCTTCAGCAGGCTGCAAAAGCAGTCAACACACTCGGTCCTTCACCTCTCCCCCTCATTCCGCTGGGGAGTGAAAGCCGCTGACGCTCCCCGCCTTCTTCCCAACCGCTCCTCGCGCCACCCCTCCCCAATCCTGTCCACCCTTACCCTCCCCTTTCCCCTTCTCTCCCCGCCCCCGAGCTGGTGTATCCAGCAGCCTAGAGAGATTAAGAGGCGCTCGCTACGGTCACCGGGACTCCGGACTGATCTAGCGTTTCCTAGCTCCCTGGACTAGAGAAATTAGAGACGCAACACCCTAGTGGCATTAGGTGCCTTCGCCTTCATCCTGTCCTCTCCCAAGTCCGGACTGGGTTGAGAGCTAGTGAACCGGGCCGCAACTGGAGGAGCCTGCAGAGTTCAGCGGGGCGCTGCCCTCCCGCGGCGCTACCTGAGCTGTCCATGGTGCTGGCGCGGTCCTGAGGCTGCCGGGCGGGACTCCGCGCCGCTGCTGCCCCAGCGTTCACTCTCTGTTTGCCGCCTCCCCCGCCGCTCCCCGCACTTAGGTCCCCGTTACTGTCCACCAGCTGCAAGGATTCATAACCATCGTTGCTGGTCTTTTTCCGGTAGCTCCCGAGGAGGCTCATGAGCAAGCCCAGAGAAGAGGGGGGCAAAAATCAACCTGAGGAGACGAAGGGGGAGGTGGAAGGTGGAAAGGGCTAAAGGAGGAATTTTTTTAAGGGGGGAGGGGGGGAAATCAAGTACCCCACATGACGCAAATAGGAGGGAAAGGGGGAGCGGCCGGCGGAGAGGAGCTTTGCAGGGCCCGGCGAAGCCACCGCCCTGGGCAGAGCGCGGCTCTGGGCGCCGGGCGCGAGGGCGCAGGGGAGGGGGGACGCGGGCGGGCAGGCGGGTGCGCGCGTCCCCGGTGCAGCCGCGGTGAGCCGC
>SJYC01032918.1:0-15275 GCA_006408675.1 Madoqua kirkii | reverse complement strand
AGGCAGGAAAATACAGTAACTAGATTAATTTACAACAGCCTAAAAGTTAGTTTAGGGCTTAAATTGGAATATACACAAATTTTATCACTAAAATTTTTTTTACTATCCTAAAGATTAAATTCACAAAGAGTTCACAAATGCATAAAGATACCACTTTTGTATTCTATAAAATAAAATATAATAAAAGTACCATCGTTGTACAGTTGAATTAAGAATTAAATTAGTACCTAACACATGCAGAGAAAATTCTTGACAAATGTTCTCTATTATTACTCTTAGTGATATGGCTTGGACACAACTCTATCCTTAGTGCTAATAGTCTAACTTCCTCTCATGATAGGAGCTCAGTAAAGGCTAAGTATTATTTTCTCCAGGACTATATTCATGGAAACTTGTCTATGTAATTTTGAATGCACGCTTGGGCCTAAGGAAAAAAGGTGGTACTGATAAAATCCAAGGTGAACATTTACAGTCAAACTCTGTTTTTCCAAGATGAAGATTGTTTCATAATTTATTTTATCTCAAGAATATCACACTGTTCACAATAGCCAAAACATGCAAACAATCTAAATGTCCATCGGCAGATGAGTGGATAAAGATGTAGTACATATATACAATGGAATATTACTCAGCCATAAGAAAATAACAAAACAATGCCATTTGCAGCAACATAGGGGCAACTAAAGATTATTATACTAAGTCAGAAAGGAAAAACAAATACTATACGACATCACTTGCATGTACAATCTAAAATACAGCACAAATGAACCTATCTACAAAACAAACAGACTCACAGAAGTAGAGAACAGACAGGCATGGGGGAAGGAGAGGGACGGACTGGGAGTTTGGGGTTGGCAACTGCATACTATTACATTTAGAATGGATAAACTACAAGGTCCTAATGTATACCACAGGGAAATAGATTCAATATCATGTGATAAGTCATAATGGAAAAGAGTATAAAAAAGAATTTTATATGTACATAATTGAGTCACTTTGCTGTACAGCAGAGACTGGCATAAACTGTAAATCGACTATACTTCAATAAAAAAGTACATTTAAAAAAGAAAAAAAGAATATCACATCCCACATGGGGCAGAGCCAAAGGATTAGATGCCCTCTTTGGGAGAGTGTTCTCTTTGCCTTTTCTGTTGCTGACTTCAGTCAGTTTTATAACTTGATGAAGATTATCCACACTGAGGAATGTTTGAGAGGCAGGCTCTATTCTTCATCATCCCCTCCATCCCCCAAATGCTCTCCTAACACAGCAGATGTCACACAACTTTTGTGTGATACAACCTATCTGGGATTATGATCTATACCAAGAACTAGAAAATCTGTTTCCAGGAACTAGAAAACATTGGTTATGACTGAGATTCTAGTACCATATTTCCCAGGACTGAATCCTAGTTCCATGGACTATTAGCTCTACAACCTTGCGCAAGTTATTTATTCTCTCTGCCTCACTTTTCTCATCTATAAAGTGAGAATAATAGTGTCATCATCATAAAACTGTAGTGAGAAATAAATTAGTACATAACACACAGGAAGAGCTTAGCAAATACCATTATCAGTATCATCAATGTATTTTTATATTTATGTCACTTTTTTCAAAAACATAATTTCCTATCTGTAAAATTAAGTTAAAATAGGTCTTGCAGACTTAACAGATTTATTGTCATTATGATTTACGATCATATAAAAGCATTATGTATAATGTGAAGTGATTATTCTGCCTTGAGTCTTTAGATAAGTTAATGCATGTCTATCCTGTTAGATTTTGGACTCCTTAAACACAAGCATCCATATTTTGCTCATGTCTGTACCCCCATGACACCAAAGAGAATTTCATACTCATTAGATATTAATAAAGTATCTGCTAAATTTTAAAAGTAGTGAATAAATTAAAATTAATTTTATTAATTTTATTAAAAATTAAATTAATAATTTAATTTAAATATTATCACCTAGCCTAGTGAATTTTTAAACTATATAATGTGGCCTACTAGTGGACTATGTCGGAGAAGGCAATGGCAAACCACTCGGTACTCTTGCCTGGAAAATCCCATGGATTGGAAGAGCCTGGCAGGCTGCAGTCCATGGGGTCACTAGAAGTCAGACACAACTGAAATGACTTAGCAGCAGCAGCAGCAGTGGACTATGAAATAAATGTAGCAATTCATGCCTATTATTTCATAAAAATGAAATAGATTGGAAAACATCAGTTTCAGCACATGGTGAGATGTTATTTTTTTGAAATATTGTTTTGGGCTTATAGGGCAAAACCTCTGGTACTGAGACTGGTGAATTCCCAACTGTGACTGTCCTACACACTGTGACGTCTGAATTCACCTGGATAATCAGACAACAAAGAATTCTAGCTAACCAAACTGTATCTGAGGGCCCAACTTCTGCCTGCTGTTTAAAGATGTATTATGATTTGGTTTCTGAAATAAACGTCTTCAATATTCTATTCAACTAACATAAATCAATGAGCAGCACTAAAACTTTCTTTGGCAGCATGCCTCAGCTACATGACTCGAGTATCTTCCTAGTGAATATGGCATATGGATACAAACAGTGCAAGGCATTCAAACTGGGGACCAGGAGGCCACATTTAGCCTCAGATGTTTTGTTTGTCCTGTCGTTTAAAAAAAAAAAAAAATCAGCTTAGATGCCTTTACAAAAGATACACAGGCTCCAGCTGGAGTGAGGCTGTTGACCACCACCTCCCAGTGTATGATCCCCATCCTGCCCGACTCTTCCCCACCGACAGCCCTGTGGGCAGATATATTTGAGACCTGTCATGTAGCAGCACACCTGGAAGATTAACATTAAGAGGGATGCTAAAGTCACATCGTCAAGCCACAGTCCAGAATAAAAAGCAACAGACTAGGAATTCTCTTCCAACTCTTTAACTATCTGACTCTGTAATGAATCGACAGCATCACCAACTCAATGGACATGGATTTGAGAAAACCCCGGGAGATAGCGGAGGACAGAGGAACCTGGCATGCTGCATCCTTGGGGTCACAGAATCAGACACGACTTGGGGACTGAACAACAACAAATTGTAAGTCAGAAGAGAGACCTTGGTTGCTTCCCCTTCTCTCAACAGTAAAATGAAGGTGCTGAGTTACAAGACTCCCTCTAGTTCTTAAATGTTCCTATTTTTCTCAACACTTGGGTTGTCATTTCCTTCTTTCTCCTCCAAATGAAGCCCAGAGGGAAAAACCATGGCCACTGGAACGTTCCAGTTGCCAGGTCCCATTTAATTAAGGTTTTACCATAGACTGCATCCCTAAATAGTGGCAGCTGTCAAGAGCTACACTTAGAGCAATACACAAGAGAAAAGAGGAAGTATGCTGGGGAAAAAGTATGCTGGGAAGAAAATCTCAATTACCCCCGTGAAATTCTTCAGGAATGAGGTGGTCTGTTCTTGGTGCTTGGTGGAGTGCTGGAGCTCCTAGAAACTATGACAGTTTTTCCAGGCAGGGCATATTTTAAACGATAACTCAATACTCTAAGGCCTGTGCCTCCTTGAAGCTCTAGTCTAGTCCTCATAAAAATAACTGTCACTGATTACTCGTGCTGCTATGCTGTGCTCTGTCACTCAGCCATGTCTAACTCTTTGAGACCCTATGTTCTGCAGCCCACCAGGCTCCTCAGTCCAAGGGATTTTCCAGGCAAGAACCCTGAGTGGGTTGCCATCTTCTCCTCCAGGGGGTCTTCCCAACCCAGGAATCTAACCTGCATTTCCTCTGTCTCTTCCGTCTCCCACACTGGCAGGCAGATTCATTACCATTGAGCCACCAGGAAGCTCCACTGATTACTTACCATTTGCCATTTATCTAGCCCACCTTAACTCTCACCTTCCCAACATCCCTGCAAAGGTGTTATCCTTATTTTCAGGCAAGCTGGCAATGGTAAATAACTTGCCAAAACTCACACAGCTAGCTACTGATTGAGGTTAAAATTCATCAAGAAGAATCATGCTTTGGCCCCTGCTCTAGTCACAGCTGACTCATTGGAAAAGTCCCTGATGCTGGGAAAGGCCGAGGGCAGGAGAAGAGGGCAGAGGATAAGATGGCTAGATGGCATCACTGATGCAGTGGACATGAACTTGGGCAAATTTCGGGAGATGGTGAGGGACAGAGGGGCCTGGCATGCTGCAGTCCATGGGTTCACAAAGAGTCAGACACGCCTGGGTGACTGAACAACAACCACTAGTCAGAAGAAGTAATTCTAGAGGTCAAAGTGAAAGCTGGAAGACATTTAGGTCATTGCTTGGCTCTGACCTGCCTTACAAAGTGTGGTCAGTGAAAATGGTTTGGGTACCTTATCGAGTTACTCCTGCTTTACGACACCCACAGCAGGTTCTGCTCCATGAAACCTGAAAGGTTTTAAGTAATGTGTCTTCACAACAAGCAAACTTGTTTTATAACCATCTGAGTTAGAAGACTTTTAATGTTGTGTTCCTGAAAATTGATATGTGGCAATTGTTTGGCCTAGTCTTAAACCACTAGAAGGAAAAAAAAAAAAACCTTGTTTTCATTAACAGCAAGCTCCTTGTTTTAGAAGAAGCTTGACTTTCATTGTGTTCACACATGTGTATGTGTATACATATATGTGTATGCAGATTAAAGAGACATCACGTATGGCTGAAAAACACTAGCTTTGGGAGAAAAAAAAAAACTATGGGGAAATACTATGGAGAAGTATTTTTTCTCCCCAAAAAAATACTTTGGGGAAAAAAAATACAAACTATGTTTGAGTCCTAGAGTTGCCACAACAAGTTTTCCTCAGTCTGCTGACCACTCATAGCCATATTCCCTTTCTATGAAGTGGACCACTCACCCTTTCTCACAGGAAAAACAAATAAAATGAAATAAGGCACATAAAAGCACACGATAAACACAAAAGCCCTACTTATCAAATCGTGAAGTCATCCAGCTTAAGTTGCAGCATTACAATATATTTATCACTGGTGAAGCATGACACACAATATACTATCAATTTAGGATGCTTTGAGGTTTTATAAATGTTTATATATTTTTAAACAGTTTTAGAATTGATGAAACAAATACTATTATTTGACTATAAGTTAGCCTGAGCAACTCTGGTAGGTAAAGGCAACATTCACCATGTTTTGCCAGGTCTAACACAGTGCCTACCAAGTAGCACATGCTTAATAACTATTTGCTAACTGAATGAAAGAAAATGCAAAAAATGGTTTGGGAGGCCATCTTTAACTTGTAGGAAAATTCACCAAAGGTTCTCCTTTAGTAAGCTCACTGAAAATATAGTTCCACTAGCTAACATTCAATTTACCCTTGACTTTGCAAGGACATGGTCATGGTATAATAACGTTACACATTCATTACCATTTCACGAGTAACTCATGGAAGCACCAGCCTCTTTTATCTGTCACTTTACAAGCTGGAAAACTTCAGCTTCCTGGACAGACCCTGACAGACTACCATGAGCTGGCCCTGTGATCAGTTACTCTCATTCTTGGGGAAAACAGACTGAAAAATTCTGTGAGGTAAAGAGTTCCCCAAAGTCAGGTGAAAATCTACACTGAAGTAAACCAGTGAACCAGTCCAATTGCTCAGTCACGTCTGACTCTTCGTAATCCCGTGGACTGTAGCCTTCCAGGCTCCTCCATCCATGGAATTTTCCAGGCAAGCATACTGGAGTGGGTTGCCATTTCCTTCTCCAGGGGATCTTCCCAACCCAGGGATCGAACCCAGGTCTCCTGCATTGCAGGCAGATGCTTTACCATCTAAACTACCAGAGGAGCTACACTGAAGTAAAAGTTTCCCTAAATCCTAGATATGCCCATATTTGGCTCTGAGCTCATTATATGATTTTACGCTCAAGATCATTGAAATATGGAGGCTTATTCTTTGTAATCCCATTGTGCCTAAAGGTTCTTGGTCCTAGAGTATGCGGCAGATCCTCTGTGGTGGTGAAGTGGAAGGCAGTGGCCACAGAAGATGCAGGTGGGCCCATTCTCGGGGCACTGAATCTCCAGGCAGAATCTCCTGGGCACCCACCACTGCTGCCCACTTGACCAAATCTACCTGGAGCAAAAGAACTAGCATTTCCTAAGCTCTAAATTAAGTGCCTGGGTTTTTTCATTTATTTACCCATTTAAATGTGAAAGGTCTTTTGATAAGAATTACCATGTCCATTTAATACGCAAGGAGACCAGAGCTCTGAAATGCAGCTGAGTAAGAGCTAAGCAGTGATTGTGAGTAGTCCTCAATATTCATTATCCTCTTCTATGCTAATAGAACCCCCGAGCTTCAGCTGGTCACAGGGTTACATAGTTTTATAAAGAATATATTTCTCAGTCTTCTTTCATGTCTTGGGCCTGCCACATGCAAGTTTTCTATAATCTACTAGGTATGTACATGGGACTAAGTAAAGGTCCTTATAATATAGGCAGAAATGACGTGTGTAATTTCTGGTATTTATCCTTAAAAAGGAAGACTGGTGGTATGCCCTTCTTCCAGTCCTTTTCCCTTTCTTCTGGGTGGAATATGGCATTCCAGTAGGTATCTTGGACCATGAAGTGACCTTGAAGATGGAAGACTTTCACAGGGAAACAACAGGATAAAACTGTGATCCCAGAGAACCATGGTAGCCTGGAGTGATTTTCTCTAGACTTCTTCAAGGTGAGAAAGAAACTATTATAAGTCATTGATATTTTGGTCTTTTCTGTTATGTGCATCCAAACCTAATTCTCACTGGGATACCAACTACAACCTAACCACTGGATTTCAATTTTTATTTATCATAACATTTACTGGGAATTACATAAAATCAGTGTGATCATGGACAAATCATATAACCTCTTTATGCCTCAATTCCTAATCTGCAAAATAATGGCACTGAACTAACAGGATAGCTATTAAAATTCTATGATATAAGAAACACACAGAGCTTGATACAGTGCCTAGCATATGGTGAGAGTTCAATTAACATAGTTATCTATTTTACTTTTTTGTCACTGTCCTTCAAGTGATAATTTCGCTGAGTCTATTATGTTGTTGTTGCTGTTCAGTTGCTAAGTCATGTCCAACTCTTTGCAACCCCATGAACTGCAGCACTCCAGGCTTCCCTGTCTTTCACTATCACCTGGAGTTTGCTGTAAGTCATGTCCATTGAGTAGGTGATGCCACCCAACTATCTCATCCTCTGTCACCCCCTTCTCCTCCTGCCCTCAATCTTTCCCAGCATCAGGGTCTTTTTCAATGAGTCGGCTCTTCACATCAGGTGGCCAAAGTATTGGAGCTTGGAGTCTATTACGCCTGACTTCAAAACGAGTAACCTCTCCACCTCACCCTGCTACCCAGAGACTGCCTTCCTGGGTAGATCAAGCCCAGAGCAGCAGAGCCCTTGCCTATGTCATCAACAAAATCCCTCGGAGTCACCCCTGTCCTTAGAGTATAATTCTCTTTCTTTGATCTGCCTATACAAACTCAATGCAGTCTGGAATATTTTAAGCCACTGAAGTTGATACAAAACTTAAACCAAAGTGTCAGTGTTTATGACACAGCAGTTCTGAGTCTATTTATTTCAATATGGCCAAAATGAGAGTCTGACTCTTTCTCCATTTGTGCTAAAAGTAAATAAAGAACTTGAGTAATAAATTGGAGCACTTTTATATTGTTATTGTATCTTTAATTTCCTGTTATGAAAATTTTCAAACATATACAAAATTAAATTATATAATGGACCTTTGATACTCATCATTCACCATTTACAATAACTAAGTCACAGCCAGCCATCTTTTATATGTATAAACCCCAAATTTAAGCAAATTCGAGATTTCATTGGCAAATATCATTTTATCAGTAAATATCTCAGTATGTAGCACTTTGATTTTTGGAGAACGACTATCAGATTTCATCTGTAGTAGAAGTAGGGCAAGGTGCCATTCCATCTGTCTGCTGAGGGGCTAAAGTCTACTAGTTCCCTCTCAGGAGATTGACAGAGGAATCTGCATAACCTTTCCATTTCCTTATTTCTCAGTGGCAATGATGTGTTATTCATTCAGCTTTCTGCCTGCCCTCTCACCCACCCCTATTCCCAAAAATCACCTCTTTAAGCACTAGTTGCAATCTCACTATCCAAGAGTTCTAAAAGTCAGCATGGAATTAAGTTTTTTCATAACAGCTGAAATTTTTATAATATTAAACCTGGAAGGAGCTGTAAAGGGGAGACTATCCATTTCAATTTAGAGATAAGAAAACTGAGAAAGAGGACTGAACTGATTCATAGTAGAGCTTTCTAAAATGCAGGTCCAATTATGTGACTCAGATGCTTAAAAGCCATCCAAGGATTTCCCAATGTCCTCAGTCTAAGATATTCAGCACAATGGAACCTCCACATTCCAATACCAGTTATTTCCCTCTGGAAATAAGCATCACCATTTCCACCTTCCCCATCCTCTAAGTCCAGATACTGAACTTCTTTAAGAAAACCTGCCTGAGTCGCCAGCTACATGTGGCTTGGAGCATGTGAAATATAGCAATTATGACTAAGGAGCTAAGTGTCAATTTTAATCTAAACCATTTACATTTAAAAATCTGTATTGACTAGGGCTACCCTGGTGCTTCAGACAATAAAGAATCCACCTGCAATGCAGGAGATGTGGGATCAATCCCTGCGCCGGAAAACCCCCTCAATAAGGGCATGGCAACGAATCCCCATGGACAGAGGAGCCTGGCAAGCTACAGTCCATGGGGTCGCAAAGAGTCGGACAAAACTGAGGGACTAAACACATATGTGACTGACTACTGCTGCTGCTGCTGCTAAGTCACATCAGTCGTGTCCAACTCTGTGCGACCCCATAGATGGCAGCCCCCCAGGCTCCACCGTCCCTGGGATTCTCCAGGCAAGAACACTGGAGTGGGTTACCATTTCCTTCTCCAATGCATGAAAGTGAAAAGTGAAAGCAAAGTCGCTTAGTCGTGTCTGACTCTTAGCAACCCCGTGGACCACAGCCTACCAGGCTCTTCCGTCCAGGGGATTTTCCACGCAAGAGTACTGGAGTGGGTGCCATTGACTGACTAGTGGCTCTCAAACGACAACATCACTTAAAATTCACACGTGTGAATGACAAACCATCAAGGGAGGATTGCCTTCAAGTATGGAGATAAATCACATGAGCATATTCCTATATTACTTGTCTCACTGGAAATATACTGTTTAAAGAGCAAAATAAAATAGCTTCTCAAAAACAGCCGAAAAGAAAAAAGAAAAAAACCCTGCCTGAACAACCTTGCTGATCCTTCAGACCCCCTACATAGAAAGCACTCCCCAGAAAACCATCAAAGTTCTTAAAACCAAGTTAGATATATAATCCCATGTAGTCCCACAGAACATCATATGTCTTCTAACATAACATTTGCAACAGATTACATTGAAATTTCCTGTTACATGTACGATTTCTCATATCAGATTGTAAGCTCCATGATGGCAGGATCACGTTTGGTACCTAAATCTGTGCCTGGCACAATGCAGACCCCTGGTAAATACTAAATGACTACTGGCACTGGGAAGAGTCCCCAGAAGACTTAAGGGAAGAGGGTTCTATATACTGTTTAGCACCCAACAAAGATTAGCCATTACATTTATTGCTGCGAAAGGCCACGCAGCTACATATAAGAAACTATTTTTCTGACCAGTCCAGGGTAGAGATCTTAGTATTCCATCACTGCACTAATATGAATTCAGCCATTAACACTGTCACTTATTTCTCTTCTCCTATGTAAATGAAACTGTATCTACTGGATTAAGAAAAACACATTTAGACTTGTAGCCTTTTGAAGTCATTTTTGTTTTAAAGTATTTACTTTTTGACCTAAGGAAGAGATTAATATACTCTGGATAATCTTTTTCTGAAAGACTTATAGATCATTATTTCTAAAGAATATTTCCTTTGGGACAGATACTGTTTATGAATCATAGAAAACAACTCTTTCATCTTTGCCTCTGAAATCACTATGCCCATGTGGTATTAAAAAAAATGGAACCATATGTTGATGACAAATGAGATGGAGAAGTTTTTAAAAGCAGGTATGATCACAAATTACAAAAACAAAATGCCCAAGTGGTGGTAAGTATGTTTTAAGCTTATTACTGCAAAGATAATTATAGTCAAGTTTTTCTATCACCTTTCAAGTTTTGGCTGAAAGATCCAAAAGCATAAATATGTTGGTTTTCAATTCAAGAAAGATTTACTGAGTGGGTGTTACCATGGGACCAGTTTCCTTACACTTATTCCCGTCATAAGTTTCAAAGGGAAGCAATTGGAACAGGATAAAAAACAGCAAATTTATAATTAGGGAAAACTTAAGTCAACACAATCCAGTTTATTAGAACTCTCTGTTTTCAGAACCTGGGCTTTAGAGTTAGATCTGTGCTTCCAGCTGGATGTTGGTACTTGGACAAAATATGTAACTCCTTTTTAGTTAAATTGGGGTATTACTCCCCACAGAATGGCTGTACTTACTAAATTAGTTAGGGTGGGTATGGTGTATATTTATTCTCTTATCAGACAAGAGCAGCACTTCCTTTTCCTGAGATATCCTCTTTGTGGTTGACATTAGAGCTGCCATGGCCCAGGGGTGGGTACCTGAAACCAAGCTAGGTCAAGCATGGCCTTTTCACAGGATGTTTCCATTTAACACCAGAGACAGAATAAGTCTGAGTCCATCCCTCGAGCAAGGAGAGCTGCAGAAGACCTGCTTTCTGACAAGGGGAGACACATGATCTAAGAGAAAAGGGTTGCCAAGGAGAGAGAAGTACGTATAGGAAAGGAGGAGAGAGAGCAAGAGAAAATAGCATTTACTTCCTAGGCATTCAGGAAGCTCAGATGCGCTTCTCCCCTTTCCACGGTGACAAGATCCCCCCTTTTTAAATTCAGTTAATTCAAACTGGTTCCTGTCATTTGTAACCAAAGGAATCCTACCTACTGCAGTACCTAGCACAACTCCTGCGTCACCTTAACTCAATGCACTGAAATTATTTGCTTACATAATTGGATTCTAACAATTCTCGTCTACTCCCCTACTACACTTACAGAGGAAATATTAATATGTCTAAACAAAAGCTTGCTTGGAAACCCAGTAAAAATAATAAGCTTCCTGCTATTACTTAGAATCATTATCCATTCAATTAAACCTACATTTTCTGGTTGTAACTAACATTTATTCTACATGTATGCTATGTTCTGCAAAGAACAGCCATGTATGTTGCATTGTCCAACAAAAACATAATGCAAGCTACAAATATGAGTATTGACAAACCATCAAGGGAGGATTGCCTTCAAGTATGGAGATAAATCACATGAGCATATTCCTATATTACTTGTCTCACTGGAAATATACTGTTTAAAGAGCAAAATAAAATAGCTTCTCAAAAACAGCCGAAAAGAAAAAAGAAAAAAACCCTGCCTGAACAACCTTGCTGATCCTTCAGACCCCCTACATAGAAAGCACTTCCCCAGAAAACCATCAAAGTTCTTAAAACCAAGTTAGATATATAATCCCATGTAGTCCCACAGAACATCATATGTCTTCTAACATAACATTTGCAACAGATTACATTGAAATTTCCTGTTACATGTACGATTTCTCATATCAGATTGTAAGCTCCATGATGGCAGGATCACGTTTGGTACCTAAATCTGTGCCTGGCACAATGCAGACCCCTGGTAAATACTAAATGACTACTGGCACTGGGAAGAGTCCCCAGAAGACTTAAGGGAAGAGGGTTCTATATACTGTTTAGCACCCAACAAAGATTAGCCATTACATTTATTGCTGCGAAAGGCCACGCAGCTACATATAAGAAACTATTTTTCTGACCAGTCCAGGGTAGAGATCTTAGTATTCCATCACTGCACTAATATGAATTCAGCCATTAACACTGTCACTTATTTCTCTTCTCCTATGTAAATGAAACTGTATCTACTGGATTAAGAAAAACACATTTAGACTTGTAGCCTTTTGAAGTCATTTTTGTTTTAAAGTATTTACTTTTTGACCTAAGGAAGAGATTAATATACTCTGGATAATCTTTTTCTGAAAGACTTATAGATCATTATTTCTAAAGAATATTTCCTTTGGGACAGATACTGTTTATGAATCATAGAAAACAACTCTTTCATCTTTGCCTCTGAAATCACTATGCCCATGTGGTATTAAAAAAAATGGAACCATATGTTGATGACAAATGAGATGGAGAAGTTTTTAAAAGCAGGTATGATCACAAATTACAAAAACAAAATGCCCAAGTGGTGGTAAGTATGTTTTAAGCTTATTACTGCAAAGATAATTATAGTCAAGTTTTTCTATCACCTTTCAAGTTTTGGCTGAAAGATCCAAAAGCATAAATATGTTGGTTTTCAATTCAAGAAAGATTTACTGAGTGGGTGTTACCATGGGACCAGTTTCCTTACACTTATTCCCGTCATAAGTTTCAAAGGGAAGCAATTGGAACAGGATAAAAAACAGCAAATTATATAATTAGGGAAAACTTAAGTCAACACAATCCAGTTTATTAGAACTCTCTGTTTTCAGAACCTGGGCTTTAGAGTTAGATCTGTGCTTCCAGCTGGATGTTGGTACTTGGACAAAATATGTAACTCCTTTTTAGTTAAATTGGGGTATTACTCCCCACAGAATGGCTGTACTTACTAAATTAGTTAGGGTGGGTATGGTGTATATTTATTCTCTTATCAGACAAGAGCAGCACTTCCTTTTCCTGAGATATCCTCTTTGTGGTTGACATTAGAGCTGCCATGGCCCAGGGGTGGGTACCTGAAACCAAGCTAGGTCAAGCATGGCCTTTTCACAGGATGTTTCCATTTAACACCAGAGACAGAATAAGTCTGAGTCCATCCCTCGAGCAAGGAGAGCTGCAGAAGACCTGCTTTCTGACAAGGGGAGACACATGATCTAAGAGAAAAGGGTTGCCAAGGAGAGAGAAGTACGTATAGGAAAGGAGGAGAGAGAGCAAGAGAAAATAGCATTTACTTCCTAGGCATTCAGGAAGCTCAGATGCGCTTCTCCCCTTTCCACGGTGACAAGATCCCCCCTTTTTAAATTCAGTTAATTCAAACTGGTTCCTGTCATTTGTAACCAAAGGAATCCTACCTACTGCAGTACCTAGCACAACTCCTGCGTCACCTTAACTCAATGCACTGAAATTATTTGCTTACATAATTGGATTCTAACAATTCTCGTCTACTCCCCTACTACACTTACAGAGGAAATATTAATATGTCTAAACAAAAGCTTGCTTGGAAACCCAGTAAAAATAATAAGCTTCCTGCTATTACTTAGAATCATTATCCATTCAATTAAACCTACATTTTCTGGTTGTAACTAACATTTATTCTACATGTATGCTATGTTCTGCAAAGAACAGCCATGTATGTTGCATTGTCCAACAAAAACATAATGCAAGCTACAAATATGAGTAACATGTAATTTTAAATTTTCTAGTAGCCACATTTTTAAAAACTAATAAGAAACAAGTAAATTAACTTGAATAATATATTTTGTTTAATTCGATGAATACAAATACTGCCATTTCAACATGCAGTCAATGGAAAAAAAAAGTAATCAATGAGCTATTTTATACTTTTCAAACTAAATTTTCAAAATCCAATGTGTAATTTATACTTACAGCACATGTCATTTTGGACTAGGCACATTTTAAGTACTCAAAGGCTACTTACAGTAGTGGTGACTACATTAGACAGTGCAAATGAAAAAAAGTCTCAGTCTTTACAACAACTCTAAAAAGTTTAAGGCTTCTGTCACTGAAATGCAAAGAAATCAAGTACACTTGACCTAGAACAACAATCCCCAACACAGTCGAGAAGCCACATATAACTTTACAGTGAGCTCTCCACATAGGCAGTTCCTGCACATCTGTGGGTTCAGCCAACCACAAAGCCTGTAGTACTGCAGCATGTACTTATTTATTAAAATCTCGGTATAAGTGGACCTACCCAGTTCACACCCACGTTGTTGAAGGGTCAGCTGCAATTTGTTCACAGTCAATAGCTAGACAGTGCAAAACCAGACACAAACCTTGAACTTTGGCCTCCACAATTTTATTCTCCTTATCACATTATGCTGACCATACAATAAGAACACAATTCCATTTTTCAAATACGGCCAGATCCATCAAATAAATTAAGAGTGATGTGGCTTCACCTATAAAATGGAAGGTCTGGACAGGTGGTCTCTACATATAAGGGTTATATTTGGTGATTCACCACTAGGACAGAGAGCCTACCAAGGGGACAGAGGAGCTCAAACAGGAGGAATTGCCCCAAATCCACTGTTCTCTATAATAACTGGTTCATAAGATTCTTACTGTCACAAATCACTGAGTTTCCTCCGTCACGCCTTCTTCTCTAGCAAGCTATTACTCTATTCACAAAATCAAAATCAAAATCATTGCAAATAAAACTGTTCACTGAAACAGCTGTTTAACAGCCTCCAGTGGAGCTTTAATAGGGAGCTAGTCCAGCAAAACTATTTCTTTAAGCAACAGGGAGAAACAGAAAGCACACAGCCTCATCTACTGCCAGTGGCCCAGCCCTCCCATCATTGACAACAGGGAGACAGCTCTTTCCTAAACAGCTAGAGCTGACAGGTCAGGCTTTCAAGACAAAAAGAGGCATTTGTTGATATATCTTAACCATTATAATTTTCTCTGGATCTTTTCACACAAAACCTATTGCGCTTTTTTTTTTTTCAGCAACAAATGAATTCTTTGTTTGGTAGTAGAATGTCAATCCTGCAAATTAACAAGACACTTGTTTACAGTGAAGATAACTGTGTGAAAATGTTCAATATTGTGCCTGGAACATAGCAATTTATATTGGTTTCCTCTACATCACAGAGTAAATGACATTGTCAATGACTACTTAATGTCTGAGAAAATACCTACAATATAATGTTAAGAGGAATGAACAAATACAAACCTGATTCTAACATGTGAATCACATTCTTAAAAAAAGAAAAGAAAAAATCTACCTCTATATATGCATAGACAAAATGATGGAGGAAATTAACATATTAACAATGGCTATCTCTTGATGGTGATATTAGGAATGATTTAAAGCTTTGCATGTTCTGGAAGACTGTTTATAAAAATTGCTTCAGTCATTCACCTCCCCCACCTCCCACCTCTTGCCATCCATATTACTTTGTAATATTACTTCACATTTGTTCTCA
>SJYC01032916.1:0-23274 GCA_006408675.1 Madoqua kirkii | reverse complement strand
CTCCTGCAGCTCATTTCCAGAAAAATAAATGACCCAATCAAAAAATGGGCCAAAGAACTAAATAGACATTTCTCCAAAGATGACATACAGATGGCTAACAAACACATGAAAAGATGCTCAACATCACTCATTATCAGAGAAATGCAAATCAAGACCACAATGAGGTACCACTTCACGCCAGTCAGAATGGCTGTGATCCAAAAGTCTATAAGCAATAAATGCTGGAGAGGGTGTGGAGAAAAGGGAACTCTCTTACACTGTTGGTGGGAATGCAAATTAGTACAGCCACTATGGAGAACAGTGTAGAGATGCCATAAAAAAATTGCAAATAGAACTGCCTTATGAGCCAGCAATCCCACTGCTGGGCATACACACCGGGGAAACCAGAACTGAAAGAGAAATGTGTACCCCAATGTTCATCGTCGCACTGTTTATAATAGCCAGGACATGGAAGCAACCTAGATGTCCATCAGCAGATGAATGGATAAGAAAGCTGTGGTACATATACACTATGGAGTATTACTCAGCCATTAAAAAGAATACATTTGAATCAGTTCTAATGAGATGGATGAAACTGGAGCCGATTATACAGAGTGAAGTAAGCCAGAAAGAAAAACACCAATATAGTATACTAGCATATATATATGGAATTTAGAAAGATAGTAACGATAACTCTATATGCAAGACAGCAAAAGAGACACAGATGTAAAGAACAGACTTTTGGACTCTGTGGGAGACGGAGAGGGTGGGATAATTTGGGAGAATGGCATTGAAACATGTACACTATCATATAAGAAACGAATCACTAGTCTAGGTTTGATGCAGGATGCTGGATGCTTGGGGCTGGTGCACTGGGATGACCCAGAGAGATGATATGGGGAGGGTGATGGGAAGGGGATTCAGGGTTGGGAACTCATTTACACCTGTGGTGGATTCATGTTGATGTACGGAAAACCAATACAGTATTGTAAAGCAAAAAAAATAAAATTTAAATTAAAAAAAAATTTTAAAAACTGTTCTGTAATCTAAAAGAGTATATGCAAAATTTAAAGAAAACCCTCAATTTACTATAGTGTCTATCCTCTTTTTTTGCACTAGTTCAGTGCAGGCTGACTTCAGCTGCTACATTTACTTGATGATTGATGTCTGAGGGAGACAGAGAATTTGTGAAATCCAATATTGCTTCTACAGACAACAGAGTGGATATAGGTTGGTCAGGATCTTGTTCAAAAATAATTTTTAAGGCAGCAAGGAAAAGTATTCCTATCTCCTTTGTTGTTCACAACTTCACACAAAATTAGAAAAATATATATTCTAAGGATTGATAAACAGAAATTCGTAAATGTTTTTTAACATAGATTCGTATAGAAAAACAAAATCCTCCAGATACGGTATCTGTGTCAAGTATGTGGCGTTGTCCATGCAGAGCTGCACACAGAACACGCATGGGGACTTTGACTGAAGAGTGAAGCAGGCCGCTCTCGTGGTGGAGCGGGGCACAGGCGGAGCGGGGAATGGGGTGGGAGGTGGGAGGGGGCTTCGGCATTGGGAGATCGTGTACACCAGTGGCTGACTCATGTCAATGTATGGCAAAACCAATACAATATTGTAATGTAGAATAAAGTATTTAAAAAAAGAAATAGTTTACTTCCACATTCCTAGAATCTGGGCTGGTCTTGTAACTTGCTTTCAACAACAGAGGGTATTATGGACTGAATGTTTGTGTCCCTCATGCCAGTTCATATTTGTAGCCCTAAACCCTAATGTTACAGTTTTTGGAGACGGGAGATTTGCAAATGAGATTAGGAGGGTGAGGCGCCCATGATGGGACTAATGTCCTTATAAGAAGACAAGGACATCTCTCTCTGTGTCATGTGAAGATGCAGCAAGATGGTAGCCACTTGCAAGGCAGGAAGAGGGCCCTCTCCAGGAATGGAATCAGCAGGCACCTTGTTCTTAAAATTCTCAGTCTCCCGAACTATGAGAAATACATGTGTGTTAGTTGCTGCTACTGCTAAGTCACTTCAGTCGTGTCCGACTCTGTGTGACCCCATAGACGGCAGCACACCAGGCTCCCCCACCCCTGAGACTTTCCAGGCAAGAACACTGGAGTGGGTTACCATTTCCTTCTCCAATGCATGAAAGTGAAAAGTGAAAGTGAAGTCGCTCAGTCGTGTCTGACTCTCAGCGACCCCATGGACTGCAGCCTTCCAGGCTCCTCTGCCCATGGGATTTTCCAGGCAAGAGTACTGGAGTGGAATGCCATTGCCTTCTCCGTGTCTGTTAGTAAAGCCACCCAATCTATGGCTGGACTAAGACGGAGGGAAAGTGGCACTGTACCAGCTCCAAGTGTAGGCCCAGACCTTGTGGAATTCTGCTTGCTCTCTTGGCTTCCTTTTCCTTCCCTAGGTTAGCCTGCCACAGGATGGGAGACCATAGGGAGAAGCTGGTTCAGTCACTCTAGATATGTGAGCAAACTTCACCGACAACAGCAGATTTTTGTGCCCAGATCAGAACTGCCCAGCCGAGCCCACTCACTAACCAAAATAATTGTGAGCTGAATAAATGTATACTGTCTTAAGCCACTAAGTCTGGGGTTGGTTTACTACATAGCAAACCTAATTGATAAATATATATTTTCCAGAGTTTCTACAGCGAAAAGTATAACATTCATTTAAAGGACAAAAAGCAACCTTTTGACAAACCAGTCATAGTCATTAACAGGAGGAGTTTACAGGTTAAGAACAAAAGAGTGGATTTATAATCTGATGGAAGTATCTTTTGGGTACACTGGAGGTCCACAGAACAGAGCTGTCAAATCATGGGGGTGGGGCAGGGTGGCTAGCATACTTGATTTGGATACTAGTTGCAAGACTGTGTTAACTTTATAAAAATTCATCAACTGTATACTTAGAAATTGTGTGTACTTTTCCATATATTTAAAAGCTTAAAAATTCAATTATTTTTAGGGCATTATCTTACTCACAAATCAATATGAAGAATTCTGACGCCAAAGTTTACCAGTTCATCTCCTGAGAACACTCTAAATTTCCTATTCATGTAATGTTCTTACTTTTATATATTGCCAATTTGGCCTTTTCCCAATGTTGTCATTAGTTATAAATTTCTCATGTTGGAGTTAAGCTTTTTAAAAAATGATATGTTTCAGTTGTACAACACTATAATTTGATATCTATACACACTACATAGTAATAACTCCCCAAAATCTAGTTCCCATCCATACCATACAGTTAACTCTCTTCACCCCTTTCACCCACCCGTCAGTTCTCTGTATTTATCTTTGTTTTTGCTTTGTTTTATTCATATATCTTTTTGGTTTTTGTTCCACATGAGTGAAATCATACTTGTCTTTTTCTTTCTGACTGATTTCACTTAGCAAAATACCCATAAGTACATCCTTACTGTCAAAAATGGCAAAGATTTTATTGGTTTTATAACTGAGTAGTATTCCTGTGTGTGTGTGTGAGTGTGTGTACACACACCATATTTTCCTTATCCATTTATCCATGAATGAAAACTTAGGTTATTTTCATATTTTGGCTATAGTAAATAATACTGCTATGTACATAGGGATAGAAGAATCTTATTGAGTTAGTATTTTCCTATTCTTTGAAGAAATAGCCCAAAGTAGATTCGCTGGATCATATGATAATTCTATTCTTGATTTTTCAAGGTCTCTCCATAATGTTTTACATAGCGGCTGCACCAATTTAAAATCCCACAAACAGTATCCGAGTTCCCTTTTCTCTACATCTTCTGCAATATTTGTTATTGTCTTTTTGATAATAGCCATTCTAACGGGTATAAGGTGATATACCCTTGTGGTTTTACTAGAACTTCATTAATATTTGGTGATGTTAAACATACTTTATGCCTTCTTTGGAAAAATCTCTATACAGAGCCTCCACTGATTTTTTAATCAGGTTGTTTGGTTTTTTGTTGTTGAGGTGTATGAGTCCTCTATATTAGATATTAAGTACAAATCAGGTATATGATTTGAAAATATATTCTCTCATTGAGTAGGTTGCCTTCTCATTTTGATGATGGTTGCTTTTGCTGTGCAGGAGCTTTTTATACTTTGATGTGCTTTCATTTGTTTATTTTTGCCCTTGGTTCCCTTGCCTTTAGAGGCAAATCCACAGAAACGTCACTAAGACTAATGTCAATGAGGTTACTACCAATGTTTTCTTCCATCAGTTTTATGATTTCAGGTCTTACATTTGAGTCAATCCATTTTGAATCTTTTTTGTGTGATACAGTTTTAGTCTTTTGCATGTGGCTGTCCACTTTTCACACCATTTATTGAAGAGACTTCCCTTTCTCCATTTTATATTCTTGGCTCTCTTGTAAAATAATTGTCAGTATACATATGGCTTTATTTCTGGGCTCTCAACTTGGTTCCATTGATCTGTGAGTCCAGTTTTGTGTCAAACCTATACTGTTTTGATCACTATCAGTTCAGTTCAGTTGCTCAGTCATGTCCGGCTCTTTGCGACCCCATGAATCGCAGCACGCCAGACCTCCCTGTCCATCACCAACTCTTGGAGTTCACTCAGACTCAGCTTTGTAAAATAGTTTGAAATCAGGGAGCATCATACCTCCAGGTTTGTTTTTTTTTCTCAAGATTGCTTTGACTATTTGGGATCTTTTATGGTTCTATACAGTTTTGTGAAATATGACATGGAATTCTGATAAGGATTTCTTTCAACCTGTGGATTGTTTTGGGTAGTATGGACATTATAACAACATTAATTCTTCCAATCCATGAAGACAAAATATCTTTCCATTTATTTGTGTCTTCTATTCCTTTCACCAATGTACAAGTCTTCTACCTCTGTGGTTATATTTATATCCAATTATTTTATTCCTGTCAATTCAATTGTAAATCTAAATTCTTAATTTTTCTTTCTGATAGTATACTATTGGCATATAGAAATGTCACATATTTCTGCATATTAACTTTGTATCCTGCAACTTTACTGATTCATTAGTAAGTTCTAATAGCTCTTAGGTGGAGTCTTTAATGTATAGTATCATGTAATCTACAAATAGTGACAGTTTTACTTCTTTTCTGATTTACATGCCTTCTATTTCTTTTTCTTGCCTAACTGCTGTAATGAGGTCTTCCAAAACTATGTTGACTAAAAGCAACGAGAGTGGGCATATTTGCCTTGTTCCTGATTTTAGAGAAAATGCTTTCAGCTTTTCACTGTTGACTATGATGTTAGCTGCCTCTCTCTTATATATGGCTTTTATTATGTTGAGGAACATTTCCTCTTTGCCTGCTTTGTTGAGAATTTTTATCATTAATGGTTGAATTTTATCAAATGCTTTTTTCTTCTATTGAGATAATCATATTATTTTTATCCTTCATTTTCTTAATGTAGTGTTTCATATTGATTTGCAAATGTTGAACCATCCCTGCACTCCTGGAATAAGTTCCATTTAAGTGCAGTATATGACACTTCCAATGTATTGTTGAAATTGGTTTTCTAATATTTTGTTGAAGACTTTTATATCTATGTCATCAAGAATATTGACATGTAATTTTCTTTTGTAGTGTCCTTGGTCCAGTTTTGATATCAGGATAATGCTGGCCTCATAAAACGTGTTTTGAAGCATTCCCGTCTCTTCCATTTTTTTTCAGAGTTTGAGAAGGATAATTGTTAAATTCTTTGAATGTTTGAAAGAATTACTGGTGAAGCTGTCTGGTGACAGATTTCTGCTTTGGGGGATGTTTTTACTGATTCAAATTCCTTACTCCTTACCAGTAATTGGTCTATTCAGGTTTTCTATTTCCTTATTTCAGTTTTGATAGACTACAAGTTTCTAGGAATTTGTTCATTTCTTTTTGTTCAATTTGTTGGCGTGTAATTGTTCACAGTACTCTTATGATCCTTTATATTTCTGTGGTATCAGCTGTAACTTACACTCTTTCATTCCGATTTTATCTGAGCAATCTTTTTTCTTGGTTAGTCTAGGTAAAGCCTTGTCTATTTTGCTTTTCTTTTCAAAGAACCAGCTCTTAGTTTCATTGATCTTTTCTATTGTCTTTCTAGCCTCCATTTTATTTCTGCTCTGATTTTTATTTCCACTCTGAGCCCTCCTTCTACTATTAATAAATTTGGGCTTCATTTGTTCTTCTAGTTCCTTTAGGTGTACAAATTATTTGAAATTTTTCTTGTGTCTTGAGGTAAGCCTTTATTGCTGTGAACTTCTCTCTCAGAACCGCTCTTGCTGTATCCTAGATATTTTAGTACGTCATATTTCCATTGTCATTTGTCACTATGCCTAGATATTTTTTCTCTTTAATCTCCATATTTTTGTGAGTTTTCCAGTTTTCTTCTTGTATTTCATTTTTAGTTTCATACCACTATGGAAGGAAAAAATGTTTGAAATGACTTCAGTTTTCTTGAATGTATTGACATTTGTTCTTTGGGTGAAACTGTGATCTATCCTGGAGAACACTCTAGGTGCACTTGAGAAGAATGTGTATTCTGATGCTTTTGGATGAAGGGTTCTATCCATATCTATTAAGTCAGTCTATCTAATGTGTCATTTAAGGCTGATGTTTCTTTATTGATTTTCTGTCAGGATGATCTATCTATTACTGTAAGTAGGTTTTAAACTCCCCTACCAAAATTATACTATTTTCAATTTCTCCCTTTAAGTCTGTTAATGTTTACTTTATATATTTTGGTCCTTCTATGTAGGGTACATATATTTTTATATATGGCACATCTTCTTGCTGAGTCCCCTACTATTGTAATTTTAGTTAATCTTACTACCTTGTCTTTTAATGTTCATACTTGCTTTATAAGTGATTGATCCAATACCTTTACTATATATTTACCTTTCTAATGAGATTTTTACTTTTGTATGTTTTCTTATTAGTGCCTTTTTTTTCTTTCGCCTTAGAGAAGCTGGAATTTCATGTAAGACCAATTTATTGGTAATGAACTCCTTCAGCTTTTGCTTATCTGCAACTCATCTTCAATTCTGAATGATAATCCTTCCAGGTAAAAAATTCTTGGTTGGAATTTTTTTTCCTTTCTTCCCTTTGAATATGTTATGCTACTCCCTTCTGACCTGTAAAGTTTCTGCTAAAATATCTGAAAAGCCTTATGGAGTTTCCCTTGTATATACGTTGTTTTTCTCTTGCTGTTTTTAAAATTCTCGCTTTACCCTTAATTTTTATCACTGTAATTATAAAGTATATTGATGTGGTTCTCTTTGGGTTCGTCTTAATTGGAACTTTCTGGGTTTCCTGGACTTGGATGTCTGTTTCTTTCCTCAAATTAAGGAAGTTTATAGCCATTATTTCTTCAATTAATTTTTCTCTGTTTTTTTGTCTTCTCCTTCTGGGACTCCTATAATGTAAATGTTATTCTGCTTGATGTTGTTCCAGAGGTCTCTTAAGGTGTCTTCATTTTTTTTAATTGTTTTTCACTTTGCAGCTCTGTCTGAGTGATTTCCATTGATTTGTCTCACCGATTCATCCTTCCACTTCATCCAGTCTGCTGCTAAACACTTACAGTGTATTTTCCAGTTCAGTTATGACTTCTGTTGATACTTCCTTATATTTTCCATCTCTTTGTTGAAGTTCTCACTGTGTTCAACCATTTGTCTCCCAAAGTTGGTGAGCATCGTTACAATCATCATTTTGAACTCTTTATAAGATAGGCTGCTTATATTCCCATTTCTGCAGTGGCAGTTCCCCTTCTGTTTGAAAATCAGTCTGCAGACCCTAGTTCGTTGATTACTGCTAGTATATTAATGTGCCCAAGAGGTAAAGGATATTGCTAATGAGGATCTCACAGGTCAAAAAGCTGTAATATTGGTGGGCACAGATTGAGCATTTAGAAACTGTTGGGGCACTCACCCCCTAACCCAAAGACTCCCATTCTAGAATAAGTTGGTCATGGAATGCGTTAGATTGACACTAGGTCACCCTCCAACTTGAGAAGATTTCTGTGCAATGAGGTACACTGTAAAATACCATACAAGCCCCAACCACATGGCACATCCATCTCATGTATTAATTTGGCTCCAAAAGACCCAAATTTGGCTAAAAGATATGGGATCCTTAAAAATCCAAAGAGTTAAATATACCATCTTTCAGCATAAATGCTTATTTTATTTCTAAGAATTATATGGTCTCAGAAACTGTGGTTATCTACAAAAATGGCAAAATCTTACTTAAAATAACCTAGAATTACAATAGCCACTATGAGGACCGTTACATTTAGACAAGATCGTTCATTCACGATGTGCACATGACAGTAAGGATTCCCAAATCAAGCAAGCAGAATGGAATCCCTTGTTTAATCTGGTATGTAGAAAATTCTAAAAAGCTCCAAGATTCAAAATAGCTTCATTGACAGTGTTAGTCAGTCAGTCGTGCCCAACCCTTTGGGACCCCATGGACTACAGCTCCTCTGTCAATGAAATTTTCTAGGTAAGGATACTGGAGTAGGTTGCCGTTTCCTTCTCCAGGGGATCTTCCCAACCCAGAGATTGAACCCTGGTCTCCTGCACTGCAGGCAGATTTTTTACTGAGTGAGCTACAAAGGAAGCTCATTGAAAGGTCGTCACAAAAAGGTAATGAAAAATTAAAGATATAAAAGATACCCAAAGTAAAAGAATCTAATACTGAGATAAACTCCTACTGCTCCCCTCTATCCTTTTTTGAGTACTCATTCTAGTAATCCTCTGTCTGAACTGCGTTTTCAATTTAAAGAGACTGTAAAACAGTTACTTTTTAATCTTTGGTCAAAGACCAAACTCAAGGCTATAGTTAAAGAATTTCCATAACCCAAGGAGGACACTCAAAAGTTTTTGTAAATGGATTATATTCAGAGTCTGATATTAAGAACAAAAAAAATGAGGCCTTCTCCCTTAAGCTAAAATAAAACTAGGTACCCAGAGAGGAATTTTTTTTTTCTAAAGCTCTTGTGAAAAGATTTAGGACTGAACCAACCTATGATGTCTTTCAAGTTGCAAAAGATTTCTTTAAGAAATTAAAAGCAACTATCCTTGTCTTATGAATCAAGTCTTTATAAGACCCAAGATGGAACTCCAGAAACAACTGAAAAATCTTCAACCTTCCCCTGTGTATCTCAAAAGGTTATTGTGGTATGTATTGTTAAAATTCTGGTCTTAGTGAATAAAAGTCCTTCTTGAAAGAGTCTGCTTTCTTTCCCTGAGCTTTTGAGATATAAATGTTCTACTTGGTATTCTCAGAAAACTCTTATATTCCTATCTAGGTCATTTGTTTAAAATGCAGACTTCAAGGAGGTAATTCTTATCAGAAGAAAAACAAAAAGGAGGGAAGGTTATTTGGAACTTGGGCAAAAGAAAAATCTTTAATTTCTACTCCACAAATATTAGTAGAAAGCTGTAGCTCTGAGCAAGTGAACTTATTCCAACTGCCAAAACATAATTTGGATCCAACTATTCTTTTATAAACTAAGTTTTGTATTATTATACCTGTCTTATGTCTAAAATTTTTAAACAAAGGCTATATAGTCACTATTTGGATTTGTGTCTATATGTTAATATGTTTATAGATGTGTGATATTTTTCTACCTCTGAATGGTATTGCCAAAATTGTCTGCTAAAGAGCTCTACTTAGTTGGGTTGAAGGTCAAGCACTTTTAAGGACTGAAACTCCAAAACTCTCAGAAATACAGGAACAAACCAAAATGTTTTTCAAATTCACATGATCTGGAATAATCTTTAAAAACTAGTTTGTCTGTTACATTAATTACAATAAGTATATATTCAGAATTATCAGCATTAAAAACAATGCAGGTGAATGCTCAACATCACTCATTATTAGAGAAATGCAAATCAGAACTACAATAAGATATCACCTCACACTGGTCAAAATGACCATCATCAAAAAATCTACAAACAATAAATGCTGGAGAGGGTGTGGAGAAAAGGGAACCCTCTTGTATTGTTGGTGGGACTGTAAACTGATACAACCACTATGGAAAACAGTAGAGATTCCTTAAAAAACTAGGAATAAAACCACCATATGATCCAACAATCCCACTACTAGGCATATGCCCTAAGGAAACCAAAACTGAAAAAGACACACGTGCCACAGTGTTTGTTGTAGCTCAGTTTACAACAGCCAGGACATGGAAGCAACCTAGATGCCCATCAACAGATGAACAGAGAAAGGAGCTGTGGTACATACACACAATGGAGTATTAGCTGAGCAGAGAGAGATCTGTGCTATGGCCACCACCATCTGTCGTACCTGGATTAACACTACTGTGGAAACTGAAACTCAGTTACTTAGGATCACTGAGCAAGCCACCTGGCTTAGAAAGGTAACTCCTTCGATGAGTTCTTTCTTTAACTTATTTAATTTTGATTGATTTATGTCTTGGGGACCATGGCTCCAAAGTGCATCTAGACATTATAATAGTGGTATCAGCCCCCCTGGTATGCTGTATTCTTTCAAAAGCTTTAAAGGATGTTTGCAGCCTGGCGCTAGTGGTAAGGAATCCACCTGTCAATACAGGAGACGCATAAGACACTGGTTCAGTCCCCAGGTCAGGAAGATCCCTTGGTCTACTCCAAGTAGGAAATCAGTATTCTTTCCTGGAAGATCAACGGGCAGAGGAGCCTGGCAGACTACAGCCCATGGGGCCGCAAAGAGTTAGACACAACTGAGTACCACCACCACCACTCAAGGAGTTGCTGACCACCAAGCAAATGGTCTTCATAAGACTAGAACATCAGAAAAGGAACAAAGAAAATGACTGACTTTAAAAATGTAAACCTGAAATCATGTCCTGTGAATACCACAGAAATTCAGCAAAAAAACAGTCATGACCTGTGAATATCACACAGAGGATCAATAAAAGCCATGAGAACCACAGAGCAGTGACTAAGAGTGGTGGCTTTGAATTTTGATCATATCTTTCAGACTGAGAGTCTGAACAAAAAGATAAAATCGTTAAAAAGAAACAACACGCCCAAAATGGAATCACTTATGCTAAGCCCCATGTCAACAAACTAAGATAATTTCTAACCTAATGGCAGCTTCGGCCTCTCCCAGGAACGTGACCTTTAACCAGTCAATCTGGGATTACCTGGTTGGTACTAGGGAGGTAATCTGCCAGACAGACCCCATTTTTCCCCAAAGAAAGGTGACCTTGCCTGAAATAGCCTGCTCTTTAGAAACCTCCCTTTTCCATTCCCTTCTGCCTATAAAAGCCTTTCGTTTTGGACAGCTCCTCTGAGCTCCTTTCCAATTGTTAGATGGAGTACTGCCCGATTCATGAATCACTGAATAAAGCCAAATAGAGCTTCAAATTCACTCAGATGGATTTTGGTGTTTTTTAAAAAACAAAGTCAATTTATACCCTAGCCACTATATTATTTTCTTCAGATTTGAATTATTGTCCTAAATCATAAACACTGCCCAGTTAAAGGTAAAGTTGGAATTGTTAAAGTGTCAGTTTCTAGATTTTTTTTTTTTTTTTTTTTTTTGGTGTACCACACGGTTTGTGAGATCTCAGTCCCCCATATAGGGACTAAACCCAGATCACAGCAGTATCCTACCTACCAGATCACCAGGGAACTCCCCTAGATCTTCTTTTAATAACTGAAGGCCTGGTTATTATTAGGAAATATTATGGCTATAACAGTATTTCACAATCACTAAAAAATGTGGAAAGTGGGCAGTCACATGTGAAAAAGAAAACATGATCTCAGCAAAGTAAAGCATACACACAGAAAAGGAATATAATTTCTGTTGTCATTGTCATTTAGTCACCCAGCCAGTTGTTTAGTGCAACCCCCTGGACAGGAGCACATCAGGCCTCCCTCCCTCACCATCTCCTGAAGTTTGCCCAAGTTCATGCCCATTGCATTGGTGATGCCATCAAGCCATCTCATCCTCTGACACCCTCTTTTCCTTCTGCCCTCAATCTTTCCCAGCATCAGGGACTTTTCCAATGAGTCGTCTGTTTGCATCAGATGACCAAAATACTGGAGCTTCAGCTTCAGCATCAGTCCTTCCAATGAGTATTCAGGGTTGATTTCCCTTAAGATTGACTGGTTTGATCTCCATACTGTCCAATGGACTCTCAGGAACTTCTCCAGCACCACAGTTGGAAGGCATCAATTGTTTGGTGCTCTGCCTTCTTCATGGTCCAGCTCTCACAACTGTACATGATCACTGGGAAGACCACAGTCTCGACTATATGGACCTTTGTTGGCAGAGAAATGTCTCTGCTTTTCAGCACACTGTCTAGGTTTGTCATAGCTTTCCTGCCAAGAAGCAACTGTCTTCTGATTTCATGCCTGCAGTCACCATCTGCAGTGATTTTGGAGCCCAAGAAGAGGAACTCTGTCACTACTTCCACCTTTTCCCCTTCTATTTGCCATGAAGTAATAGGGCCAGAAGCCATGATCTTAGTTTTTCTAATATTTAGTTTCAAGCCAGCTCTTTCACTCTCTTCTCCAACTCTCATCAAGAGGCTTAGTTCTTCTTCTCTTTCTGCCATTTTTGTGGTATTCCCATACCAGTCTACATATATACATAGGAAGTGTATACCACTTTCTATGGGGATACAATTATTTTAAGAAAAAGCACCTCTAAAGCATGGGTTAATGAACATTTTACAGGCTTCCACTGTACTTTCACTAACTTCTTTGGGGCAGCATATATTCTTTTTAGTTACACAGTACTGAGTACCTCTATGTGTCAGGCACAATACTAGGTGCTTTGTACACACTATTTCTAATCTCACAATAACCCTTTGAGTTGACTATAGGCACACCTCAGGTGTGGCTCCAGGATGACTCCAATAAAGTGAATATCAAAATAAAGCAAGTCATACAATTTTCACATAAAAGTTATATTTATACTATAATATAATCTATTAAGTGTACAATAGCAGTATGTATTAAAAAACAATGTACTTTATTGTTAAAACAAAAAATGTTAACCACCATCTGAGCCTTCAGCATGTTGTAATACTTTTGCAAGAGCAACATAAAAGATCATTGACCACATATTATCATAGCAAATATAACAAAAATGAAAAAAGTTCAAAATATTGCAAAATGTGACACAAAAACAGGAAGTAAGCAAATGCCACTGGGAAAATGCTGCTCAACCCAGGGTTGCTGCCAACTTTCAACTTGTAAAAAAAAAAAAAAATACACAGCATCTGCAGAGTGCAATAAAATGACGCATACCTGAATTACTCTTGTAGTTTTGAAAATGAGAAAACCGAGACTCAGAGACTCCAACTGCCCATTGTCAGCCTCTGAGAGGAGGGATCCAAACGTGGCTGTCTTCTCTTTCACCTCTGTCCCTCCTTTCTTCTTTCCTTTTTTCTTCTCCTTTCCTCCTTTTTACAGTATATTTTGAAGGTATGTGAGCTGCCTGAATTTAATCTAGTAATTTAAAGTATTGGAAGTGACATGAAAGGGAAAACAGACGCTCTGAGGGCATATAAGGCAGGGCATAGGGAGGGGCCTAGGGTAAGAGAAATTCTTCCTGAGGAAGCTACTACTTAAAAGAGGAGCAGAAGAACTGACGGCTGGGCAAGAGGAAGGTAAGCAGATTCCAAGAAGAAGGAACAGCATTTGGGGAATTCAAAATTTAGCCTTTAAGAAAGTAAAACGCATCTAACGTGACTTAATGATTCACTACCAAGTCCAAGGTGTATTTGTCTGTGTGTGTCTGAGTGTATGTCTGTGTGTGTGTGTTTATACATAAAATACCCTGACCACATCCTCAGTAGGCCAAGTCTTGCAGAAGCAGAAGGGGAAACGGAGATATCTTCCACTGTTTCTTTCTTCTTACTGGCCCACCCGACCCCAATTAAGGCAAGTACCCTGCCCTGCCACCCTCTTTCTTGAGTCCTCTTTTTTAAACACGAGTTCCCAGATTTTCCCCCATTCATTTCACAGCAGCAGAACTCACAGCTGGGTTCAATCTCTGCACCATCACCCCCAGTTTGGGGAAAAAAAAAAAAGTATTCTAAATTTAAACTATACAGCACCAAACTAAAAATGGCTTAGAAATGGGAACAGATGTACCTTGTGCTGGGCCCTTGTTAGATTTCACAGGCACAAATCACCCTCTTTCCTAAGCATACATAGTCAAATGATTCTTAGGTGATAAAATAACCATCTCCAAGCTTGCTTGAGATAAAAGAATCTGTTTTTAAATGACCAGAGAAGAGGCAGAAGAGGGTAGAGAAAGAGTAGGAAGTGCTGACTCACACAAGCTGCATTTGGAGTTCTGAGAATATCATCAAGCTCCAGTGTTGCTGCATGCTGAGTTTCTCCTCCTTCTGCTTTTCCTGAACCAACCAGTTAGAAAAGTGAGACAGAACTAGGAGTCAGAGAGCCTGAGTGTCCATCTTTGTTTCATGAGACACTCCCTCTACTAAGTTTCAGTCTTCTCTTCCCTGATCACCCTAGGGATTGGAGGCTACACTAGATCAATGGTTTTCAAGCTTTATCTTTAGCACTTTCTTTAGATTTGACATTATAGTATTTAGTTCGGTTGCTCAGCCATGTCCAACTCTTTGCAATCACATGAACAGCAGCAGGCCAGGCCTCCCTGTCCATCATTAACTCCTGGAGTTTACCCAAACTCATGTCCACTGGGTCAGTGATACCATCCAACCATCTCATCCTCTGTCATCCCCTTCTCCTGCCCTCAATCTTTCCCAGCATCACAGTCTTTTCAAATGAGTCAGCTCTTCTCATCGGGTGGCCAAAGTATCGGAGTTTCAGGTTCCACATCAGTCCTTCCAATGAACACCCAGGACTGGTCTCCTTTAGGATGGACTGGTTGGATCTCCCTGCAGTCCAAGGGACTCTCAAGAGTCTTCTCCAACACGACGGTTCAAAAGCATCAAATCTTCAGTGCTCAGCTTTCCTTACCGTCCAACTCACATTCATACATGACTACTGGAAAAATCATAGCATTGACTAGACGGACCTTTGCTGACAAAGTAATGTCTCTGCTTTTTAATATGCTGTCTAGGGTGGTCATAACTTTTCTTCCAAGGAGTAAGTGTTTTTTAATTTCATGGCTGCAATCACCATCTGCAGTGATTTTAGAACCCCCCCAAAAGAAAGTCAGCCACTGTTTCCCCATCTATTTCCCATGAAGTGATGGAACCATATACCATGATCTTAGTTTCCTGAATGTTGAGTTTTAAGCCACCTTTTTCACTCTCCTCTTTCACTTTCATCAAGAGGCTCTTTAGTTCTTCCTCACTTTCTGTCATAAAGGTGGTTTCATCTGCCGATCTGAGGTGGTGGTGTCATCTGCATATCTGCATTATTGATATTTCTCCCAGCAATCTTGATTCCAGCTTGTGTTTCTTCCAGCCCAGCATTTCTCATGATATATTCTGCATATAAGTTAATCAGCAGGGTGACAATATATAGCTTTAACGTACCCCTTTTCCTATTTGGAACCAATCTATTGTTCCATGTCCAGTTCTAACTGTTGCTTCTTGACCTGCATACAAGTTTCTCAAGAGACAGGTCAGGTGATCTGGTATTCCTATTGCTTTCAGAATTTTCCACAGTTTATTGTGATCCACACAGTCAAAGGCTTGGCATAGTCAATAAAGCAGAAGTAGATGTTTTTCTGGAACTCTCTTGCTTTTGGATGTTGGCAATTTGATCTCTGGTTCCTCTGCCTTTTCTAAAACCAGCTTGAACATCTGGAAGTTCACAGTTCACATATTGCCAAAGGCTGGCTTGGAGAATTTTGAGCATTACTTTACTAGCGTGTGAGATGAGTCCAGTTGTGCAGCAGTTTAGAGCATTCTTTGGCAATGCCTTTCTTTGGTATTGGGATGAAAACTGACCTTTTCCAGTCCTGTGGCCACTGCTGAGTTTTCCACATTTGCTGGCATATTGAGTGCATCACTTTCATGGTTAGTTCTTTTTAAAGTTTTTACTAGAGTACAAAAATGATAATACTAAAAACTGATCAAATTATGTGTTGAGCCCAGTGAATTTTCACAAACTGAATATATCTAAAAACCTAGCAGCCAGATTTAGTAACAGAACACTACCAGCAATTGAGTAAGAAAATAAGCACTATGTTGTTTCATTTTAAAAGAAAATTTGGAAACACAGAAAACATTTCCACAAGTGAGTAATGCACCTATCTGGTCACCTTTTTGTTTTATGTCACATGCAAGTAGAATTATTTATTGCCCTACTTAACTCCTAAAACTATAGGAAAGTCTAGTACATAAGTGCTCAAAAAGTATGAGATTATCAAGTGAATGAACTGAATTTGTCCTTGAGAGACTAAGGACACAGCAAAATGAAATCATGGGTACAACTACACTATAAGTAACCTGCATCCTGGGAAAAATGTTGGGGGGAGGGGGGGAAAGTACTCATTTACAGTATGAAGGTTTGAATCAGGTGTTCTAAAATTTATTGTAACTCAATAAGTCAAATTAGTTTGTAAATTTCAGAATCATATCTGAACTTAGGAAGTGGGAGTTGACAATTTCAAGTCATAAAGTCACAAAAGTAGTAAACAATTGATGGAGGGCCAGACCCAGGAAAATGAAAAAGTCATTTAGTAATACATTTTCTCTGGAACAAAGCAACAACAAAAAATCTGTAAGCATTCCAGAGAAATATGAGGAAAGAAGACACAAGCTTTTAATAAGAAAGAAACAGAATAACTAGAATAAAAAACAGTAACTAGAAATCAACTGCACATATCTTTTATACTTTGTATAAGATGTTTAATATCATCTACACTAAAAAGAAAAAAGAAAAGATCTGGTTCAACTTCTAGCTAAAATAGAGTAGAATGTAGAAGACCAATATGTCTGCTGAGGGCAATTTAAAAAGCCAGATAAAATCCAAAAACATCTGTTGACGTAACCGGAGAGTTGCTGAGTAGTCAGAATTTGACGAGCCAGATCCTGGAGAAATAGAAAGCTCACTGAGGTAAGTCCAATTTTCTGAAAGCTCTTTTTTCCCTCAGGGGTTATTTGCTGATTCTTGGTGTGGGAAAGAAGTTGAGAAGCCAGGAAGAGAGCAGATGCTAAGAGACAGACAAGGATGCAGGGCTTTAGCCACTCTTGTGGGGCTGTAAAAACGCAAGTGGAGTTCAGAACTGAAAGGGCACATCCTGCAGGCACCCAGAGAAGTGAATCTGATATAAACTTTTTCCCAGGAGTATTGCTAACTCAGCTGTACAAGGCTAGGGCTCAGAGCCAAGGAGAAAGGAAATGAAAAACAGAATGAGCATTTTTGCAGGGTAGAGTTTCCAATGGACTCACAGTATAGGAACACAAAAACTGGAGTTTAGGACCTGCTGAGGTTCTCATCTCAGGTTCTCAGTCAGCATTCCTGGGGATCTAGAATTGGATAAACCCAAAATAGACCAAATTTTGAATGTCTGCAAAACATCCTTAACTGAACTGAATGCCTGACTAGACTGAGGCAATCTCCTTTCTACTGTGGGCAAGTGAGTGTGTTAGTCACCCAGTCGTGTCTGATACTTTGCAACCCCGTGAACTGTACCCTGTCAGGTAAGAGTATTGGAGTGGGTGCCATTTCCTTCTCCAGGGGATCCTCCAACCCAGGGATCAAACCCACGTCTCCTGCATTGTAGGCAGATTCGTTACCATCTGAGCCACAAAAGGGTAGCGGAAAAACTCTCATAAAATAGAAGACATCATTCAGATCATCTTTATACATAATGCTCAACATTCAATAAAACATTGTCAGGCATATGAACAAAGAAGTCAAGAAGGAAAAACAGAAAAGGTAAACATACAAGTGACCCATACACTGGAGTTGTATTAAAGATAGTCTTTAATAAAGTTGTATTAAACACGGTCTTTAAGATATATTTGAGAAAATAGATTACAAGATGGTGAACCTACTTTTTAATAACAAACACTCTAAAACTGAAAAATATAAAATGAAATTAAATTAATAGATTGCACAATAATACATTAGACACAACAAAGAGAGCTAGTTAGTGAACCTTAAAATAGCAAAAAATAATCAAACTGAAAAAGAGAAAGAGTAAGAATACAGATAATAAAGTAAGGAATACATTGAAGAGCATAAAAATTTCTAACATAAAAGAACCCAAAAGAGAGAAGAAAAGGAGCAAAAATAATATTTGAAAATATAACGGCAGAGCATTAAAAAAACATCATTTCACAAATTAAAAAAAGGTTGAAAATCCCAAGCAGGATAAACAGAAGGGAAAAATAATCACGCCTAAAAAAGCTACCACAAATCAAATATATAAAGTAAACTCTTCAAAGTAGGCAGAGAAAAAAAAATCACATCAAATAGCAATAAGACTGACAGCCAACATTGCCAAGAAAAGATAAAAGCCAAAGACAATGGGATGGCATCTTTAAAGTGTGTTGGGGGGTGAAAGGGGGTGTACTGCATCCTCCACTCATCCAATGAAATTATCTTCAAAAGCAAAGGTAAGATAATTCATTTCCAGACCAAAAAAAAAGAATATTCTTTCATAGAAAATATGTATTACAAGTAATACAAAGGAAGTTTTTTTTTTTAAATTCAGAAAGGAAAGATCCCTAGGGAAAAACCCATAAATTCAGAAAATAGCAAAAAGCAACAGATAGGGAAAATATGTGAGTACATCTAAGTAAAAATTGATTGTAAAAAACAATGATGCTAAATGGGGGAGAGAGTGGTGGTGACAGGGAGGCTCAATAGGGAGAGGATATGTGGATATTTATAGCTAGTTCACATTCTTATAAGCAGAAACCAACACAACATTGGAAAGTATTCATACTTCAGTTTAAAAAAATTTAACGAAACAATGATGCTAGTGTCTCATGGGGGCTCAAATAAAATTTAAATGAATAATAATAATGACACAAGAGGCAGAAGGTGGGGGAGGGAGGATGGGTAAGGGGAGGACACAGGATAAAGTACAAGTGTTGCCAGAGTCTAATGTTGTCCACATGTGATAAGTAGAACTGGGGTAGTCACATATGCAGAAAATGAAAAGTAAAATGAGAACAAATATGCAACACGCTAGTAGAGAAAAAAAGGGAAAGATAAAAATAATGCTTGATTAGTCCAAAAAAAAGCAACAAAGAAGAAAGTGGTACAAAAAACAGAACACAAACAGGAAACAAACGTGAATAATTATAATAAAAGCTTTAAATACTCAAACTAAAGAGCAGAACTGTCAGACTGGTTTTTTAAAACTTATATGTTTCTCAAGAAGATTCACATTAAAACATAAGGGCATAGAAAAACTTAAATATAAATATGAAAAAAGATATACCATGTACACATTAGCCCAAAGAAAGCTGATATGGTTCCATTATATCAGAAAGGCAGACTATAAGTAGGAAGCAGTACTTGAGAAAAGGAGAAACATTTCACAATATAGATATATCAATTCTAAATTTATATGGCAGGCACCTGAAAACAGAGCCTCCAAGTTAATAAAAGCAAAACTTAGCAAATATAAAAAGAGAAACAGGAAATCTGAAGTCATAATGGGAGTTTAATCCTCTATCAGTAACTAATAGATGAGAAAAAAGTTAGTGGGGATACAGAAGACTTGTAGTATAAGATTTTAAAAACTGACATGGTGGCATATATATAGAATGTGGAACCAAACAACCTCAGAATGTGCATTCTTTGAAAGTATACATAAAACACACATATCTTAACATAAAAATTGACAATACTCAGGACCCTAAAGTAAGTTAGCAACACATTTTAAAGAACTAAAATCATCCAAAGTATATTCTCTGGAAAAAGAAATAAAGGGAATCCAGATTAGAAAAGTAGTAAAACTGTCACTGTTTGCACATGATATACTATACATAGAAAATCCTACCAGAAAAGTACTAAAGAATTCATCAACAAATTCAGTAAAGTTGAAGGATACAAAATAAATACACAAAAATCTGCTGTATTTTTACACATTAACAGTGAAAGATCAGAAAGACACAAAACCAATCCGATTTTCAGTTCAGTTCAGTTCAGTCTCTCAGTCGTGTCCCACTCTTTGTGACCACATAGACTGCAGCACGCCTACTTTTTCATTCCAATCCCCTATAATGAAAAGGATATCTTTTTTGGGTGTGAGTTCTAGAAGGTCTTGTATGTCTTCATAGAACCATTCAACTTCAGCTTCCTCAGCAGTACTGGTTGGGGGTGGTTTGCCTTGGAAACAAACAGAGATCATTCTGTCGTTTTTGAGATTGCATCCAAGTACTACATTTTGGACTCTTGTTGACCATGATGGCTACTCCATTTCTTCTAAGGGATTTTTGCTCACAGTAATAGATATAATGGTCCTCTGAGTGAAAACCCATTCCAGTCCATTTCACTGATTCCTAAATTGTCGATGTTCATTCTTGCCAACTCCTGTTTGACCACTTTCAATTTGCCTTGATTCATGGACCTAACATTCCAGGTTCCTATGCAATATTGTCCTTTACAGCATTGGACTTTACTTCCATCACCAGTCACATCCACAACTGGGGGTTGTTTTTGCTTTGGCTCCATCTCTTCCATTGTTTCTGAAGTTAGTTCTCCACTGATCTCCAGTAGCATACTGGGCACCTACCAACCTGGGGAGTTCATCTTTCAGTGTCCTATCTTTTTGCTTTTTCTTACTGTTCATGGGGTTCTCTAGGCAAGAACACTGAAGTGGTTTGCCATTCTCTCCTCCAGTGGACCACATTTTGTCAGAACTCTCCACCATGACCCGTCTGTCTTGGGTGACCCTACACAGCACGGCTCATAGTTTCGTTGAGTTAGACAAGGCTGTGGACCATGTGACAATCCCATTTACCATCACATTAAAAAGAATAAAATACCTAGGAATAAACTTACCTAAGGAGACAAAAGATCTGAACTACAAAAACTATAAGATGCTGATGGAAGAAATCAAAGATGACACAAACAGATGGGGAGATATACCATGTTCTTGGATTTGAAGAACTGATATTGTTAAAATGACTATACTGTCCAAAACAATCTACAGATTCAATGCAAAATGGCATTTTTCACAGAACTAAAACAAAAAAATCTTAAAATTTCTACAGAGACATAAAAGACCATGAAGATCCAAAGCAAATTTAATAATGAAAAGTGGAGCTAGAGGAATCAGGCTCCCTGATTTTAGGCTATACTACAAAGATACAATCATCCAAAATGGAGGATACTGGCACAAAAACAGACATTTAAATCCACAGAACATGATAGACAGCCCAGAAATAAACACACACTTATGGTGAATTAATCTATGAAAGAGGAGGCAAGACTATACAACAGACAAAAGACAGTCTCTTCAACAAGTGATACTGGGAAAACTGGACATTTACATGTGAAAAAAAATGAAATTAGAACATCTTTAAGGGATGTTATATATATCACACATAATATCACATCATATGATCATATAATGTGACATCATATGTATCATATGTAACATCATATATATCACACATAAGGGGTGTTATGTGTAACACACACCATGTATGTGTGTTAGTCTCTCAGTTGTGTCCAACTTCTTGCGATCCCACAGACTGTAGCCTGCCAGGCTCCTCTCTCTATAGAATTCTCTAGGCAAGAATACTGGAATAAGTTACCATTTCTGTCTCCAGGGAATCTTCCCCACCCAGGGGTAGAACCCAGGTTGCAGGCAGATTCTTTACTATCTGAGCTACCAGGGAAGCCCCCTTTAACACCAACACAAAAATAAACTAAAAATGGATTAAAGATTTAAATGTAAGACCAGATACTCAAAGATCTTAGAGGAAAACATAGGCAGAATACTCGACATAAATCTCAGCAATATCTTTCTTAATGTCTCTTAGCATAATGGAAATAAAAACAAAAATGAGCAAATGGGACCTAATTAAGGTCAAAAGTTTTTCACAGCAAAGGAAACCATAAACAAACAAAAGACAACTTAGAGTGGGAAAAAATATTTGCAAACGAAGCAACCAACAAGAGATTCATCTCCAGAATTTACAAACAGCTCACATGGCTCAATACCAAAACAAACAACCCAAACAAAAAATGGGCAGAAGACCTAAACAGACATTTCTTCAGCCAAGAGGCACATGAAAAGATGCTCAACATCACTAATTATTCAGTTCAGTTCAGTTCAGTTCACTTCAGTTGCTCAGTCGTGTCCTACTCTTTGCAACCCCATGAATCGCAGCACGCCAGGCCTCACTTTCCATCACCAACACCCAGAGTTCACTCAGACTCACATCTATCAAGGCAGTGATGCCATCCAGCCATCTCATCCTCTGTCATTCCCTTTTCCTCCTGCCCCCAATCCCTCCCAGCATCAGAGTCTTTTCCAATGAGTCAACTCTTCACATGAGGTGGCCAAAGTACTGAGGTTTCAGCTTTAGCATCATTCCTTCCAAAGAAATCCCAGGGTTGATCTCCTTCAGAATGGACTGGTTGGATCCCCTTGTAGTCCAAGGGACTCTCAAGAGTCTTCTCCAATACCACAGTTCCAAAGCATCAGTTCTTCAGCACTCAGCTTTCCTCACAGTCCAACTCTCACATCCATACATGACCACTGGAAAAACCATAGCCTTGACAAGATGGACCTTTGCTGGCAAAGTAATGTCTCTGCTTTTCAATATGCTATCTAGGTTAGTTATAACTTTTCTTCCAAGGAGTAAGCGTCTTTTAATTTCATGGCTGCAAGTCACTATCTGCAGTGATTTTGGAGCCCAAAAAAATAAAGTCTGACATTGTTTCCACTGTTTCCCCATCTATTTCCCATGAAGCAATGGGATCAGATGTCATGACCTTCGTTTTCTGAATGTTGAGCTTTAAGCCAACTTTTTCACTCTCCTCTTTCATCAAGAGACTTTTGAATTCCTCTTCACTTTCTGCCACAAGGCACTTCTCTTCCAACAACACAAGAGAAGATTCTACACATGGACATCGCCAGATGGTCAACACCGAAATCAGATTGATTATATTCTTTGCAGCCAAAGATGAAGAAGCTCTAAACAGTCAGCAAAAACAAGACCAGGAGCTGACCGTGGCTCAGATCATGAATTCCTTATTACCAAATTCAGACCCAAATTGAAGAAAGTAGAGAAAACCACTAGACCATTCAGATATGACCTAAATCAAATCCCGTATGATTATATAGTGGAAGTGAGAAATAGATTTAAGGGCCTAGATCTGATAGATGATAGAGTGCTGGATGAACTATGG